>JAGXEW010000465.1:0-108179 GCA_030684275.1 Acipenser oxyrinchus oxyrinchus
GACTGGCTAAAGTAGCTGATCAACCCTTGAAGGATGCAAAGTACACTTACTGTCTTCCTTAAAATAACAATAAGCTATTTCACTGCTTTACTGGCATTTCCACAGCAAAACTGCCTCTTTATTTGCTGATACATTTATTGTTGAAGGAACTACCGGTATATGTCAGTTAGTTATTTAAGATACTGTATTAACAATAAACATCCAATAATAGTACTTAACAGTAAACAAACTAGCCCTTTACCACTATTCATTTAAAAAAATAATAATATATTGAAATTAACTTACAACATTTGTTTGCTAAAGATTTTAGGGATACGTATGTTTGCAATAGTTATTTCAGGCCAAATATTTTAGTGCTAAACTTAACTAAAATACCACAAATACAAAATATGTGTAACTCTTTGTTTTTTTTTATGTTAATATAGTTACAAATGTAATTTTATATAGATTGAAATATCTGCCAAAATCCAGAGAGCTACGCCAATATGACTATCTCTGAAGCTGTATAGCAAAACATAAATAAATAAATAAATAAATAAATAAATAAAACATTTCTAATTGTACCAACTAATTCTGTTATCAGGTAGTATGCCATGCAAAATAATAAACAAAATGGCATATTTTAAAATTCTTGTGACTTTTAACAACTAGCGATTTTGATAATTCCCTCAATATATTCTATAAAAAAACAAAATCTAAAACCAGAGATACAAGTTCCTTATTGAGACGTTCTCTAGACACAGCCAACACAGTAGCACTGCATGAAGAGAGTGACATTTAATTAGAAAATATCCCCATCTTTGTACAAGAAATTGAGAAAACTCCAGCGTTAATCTGTTAATAGTAATATTGAAATATACAATGAACTTGATATGTATATAGGAGCATGACTTTCAAATGGCAGTGGAATTACTGTACTGCAGGCTATTTGCAGAGTAAAAAATATATATATATATATTTGGTTTTTAAAAATGCAAGTTGGCGAATACATGTGTTTTACTTCTCAAGTTAAAAATGGGCATTATTTAAACAACCCTAAATAATTGCATTATTCAGTATAGGTGTTTGTCAGTTATTCAGGTAGTCCTTCAACCAGTGTGTCAAAAACCCATTTTTTTCTTAATGTTTCAAACACAATTATTTTGAAGTAGGATGTAGGACTGTAGTAAGTAGGATGACCAAAGGCAAGTAAATGCATTACTCTGAAAGCAAAAGAAGTTGGGGAAAGTCACTGTACAAATAAATACTGTTGCATCTGTTTGAAAACTTTTTCTCACCTGACCAACGTGTGCCTTTGTAATCTAACTGGAAATCTAACCTTAATGCTGTATCCAGGTTTTCATCAATAACTGCTTCAACGCTGTGTATAATCTTCTGTAAAGTACAGCATTGTTTTTATTTTCCTCTTGATGTTTTGTGATACGTTTTGTAACTGTTTCCTATGATATTATGTGAAAGACCTGCAAAATGAGTTTTGCATCAGAGTACAAATGTTAACCTTAAAATCCAGGGGAAATGTACATTAATCCAGGGGAAGTAATTTATGTCATTCTATTCTAATCTAAGGACCACAGCCAATATTATGCATAAAACATATGCATGTAAGTTACCTTGGTATGTTTTACCTGAATATATTGATGGCAGAACTGCAACTCCTAGTACAGAACTCATTCAGCATATGTAGATCAATGCTGCTTATTTGAAAGTCCCACACTTCTTAAAACATGCATTTTCTTAACCTGTTAAGTGTCATATAAACTTATTTGAATGTCAGTTGCTTTGTGAAGCTTTCCTAAGATAGGAAAGGGTTCATCCTTTTAAATACAAACAACATGTCTGTTTCTTGATACCAGTAGAACCTGTGACTTCAAGTAAGTTGCAGCTGCTTTTGATCTATCTTGATCCATCGAATATGGGGTGTACAGTAATTGGGGAAACACAATGTTGGTGTTCTAGAGTGTCTAAAGAGTTTAAAGGCTCTCATTATCATGAAGCATATTGCTGCCAGTCTGCTACAATGGGATCGGCAGTTTCTGTTAAATCAGAGCAACTGTTATTGGTAATGCCGTTATTGTATGCACAAATGTGTATGTGTTCTCCCTATTGAGTTGCATTGTTTAAACCTCCATGAACGTCTCATGCCTATCCCAGGCCACTTGTGAACTCAAGTAGAAGTTTATGAATGTCTGGAGGCACACTGAAGTTTTGGAAACAATGCAATTTCCAAAAGCTGTTCTTGGAATCCTTGTACAAGGATAAAATCTGAGTCTCCAGAGGATACATTTCAAAGCTTTACATGTAAAATACATTAAAACCTACATCTTTACTGATATGATCTAGAAATTCCTTAAAGAATTTCATTCTAAATATGTGAGTTGAATGTCTATATTTAGACATTTCAATTTTGTCAGCCACTGTAAAATTAACTAATGCTCTTTTATATCTGGTATAGGTTTAACAATTAACAGATTTTTTTTTTTTAGCTTCTATGTGGTACATTATATGTAAAGTCTTACACTGGTAAATCCCTGTTTTATAGACTGTTGTAGTTTCAAATTTGTTGTAAATAAACTGTGCCAGGTTTTTTTTTCATTCTAATTGTATTGGTTGTTAAAATGTATCTTTTTTTACTGTTTTGTCCTTGTCTGGGTGTGTTTGAAGTTGACTTATTGTACCCTTTACCATGTTAACTGTTTTGTGCATTTAAATTCTTAATAAAAATTTTAATAAATCTGTTGGTGTATATATGTATAACACAATAGCAATATATATATATTTATTGTAGAACATGCATATTTTAGAACAACTAAAAAGTATTTTATTATTGGAAAACATATACATGGAAAACACTTCCTTTTCACACGTTTTGGTTGGGAAAAATGGATTGGAACATAAATATGTCTCCCAGACCTAAATATTAACATGTGTACTGTTCATGTACAGTAGAACACAATATACAATATGCCTTTAATGTCACAGGATAGCAGCTTTACAATTTGCATCAATGTTAGTGAAAACAAACACAACCTTACATTACAATATATTAATACATGAACTAATAATACCAATTTTAAATTAACAAAAAAAAAAAAAAAGCTAAAATGCACATTTTGAAACTGGAATGTCTTAGGGTATGGCTTTTTTACAACACTGCTTATTGCCATCTTACTTGGTGAAGAATCAACTGATATGTCAATATCCTCATAGCAGTTATACAGAATACAGAGTCATTTGTTAAACTTCATTCAACATTTTTATATACTGTCTCATCTCCATGTCTGAGGCTTTAACAGATTCAGGAAAGTTTCTTTGTTCCAAAGTTGTTGCTGGCCTGACTGAGACACATTTTAGCTGGTTTCTCTTCTTATCATAGTTCCCTACACATCTGTGAACCTGGCCTCTGATTAGTCTCGGAAGTTCACGGTCCTATATAATATAATACAATATGGGCTGTATTTAGTACAAAAACACTTTATATTTCTGTACTAAAACATAACTGATATATATATATATATATATATATATATATATATATATATATATATATATATATATATATATAACATTTCTAGTCTTCTTGTATTTGCTAGCGAACCTTACAGTACATGACATTCAATGACGTTGTGCATAATAAGTAAGACACAATGGGTATACTTACAGTTTCATAAAAAACACATTGTACAGCGTCCAATCCATCTCTTAAAAGAAATGTCTTTGCACCATGACTTCCAGTAGTAACAGCTGAATCTAGTGTAGCTATAAGAGATTTTCACAAGTAAATGACATATCTTTCAATGCAGGGAAATACGTTCATTGGCCAAGTGTTGTTATAAGCATCAGATTAAGGCAACCACCAACTATAAAGTTGAAATCAAATTGCAACCTGGTGTAATTAATAGTATTTAAAAAGAGTGAATATTAAATCATGATGGCAAGCCCTGTATATTAGCTAAACTTATATTACTCTTATTATCAAATGTTGCTTTGATTACTGTTTTCATAGCTACCTACACACAAAGAAATCAGCACCCCTACTGCCAGACCTATGTTTGACAAGAAACTTTTACATTGTCTGTAAAAATAGGTAAAGAACGCACCAGAAACCTCAAACAGGAAAGGAGCACGATCACTGTACTGGCTCCAGTGCTTCATGCCTGCCAATACAGTGGTCACAAGACGCAGAGATTTTTCTTCTGCAGGTTTCATCTTGAATACTGGTGGTTTCTTTAAAGACAAGAACATGTCAGTATGAATACTGTAAGTTAACTTTAATGAGTAGTATAACCATTTGATAGACCCACAGCACAGTTGCACCACTACCAGTATAATAGACCCATGTCCATAGCTACTTATTCTGAGGCACTGAATCAGTCTGCTATGGTATTTGTTAGAAATCTATATTACCAGAAGTTGAAATTGCTTAAATAACATACATTTCTACAAATAATAATTTTAACAATCAACAAAGATATCTACGTACCTTTGGCTGAGGCACTTCAAAGCCATTGTTAGGAAACCAGCTCTGATTATCTTCTTTAAACTGACTGATCTGAGGAGTAGATTTAAATTTCCAAGAAGAGCTCTGTGACTGAACTCCAGTGGTTGAAGAGCTTGATGTGGAAGATTTGGGCCACTGCAACTTTGGTGACTGGTGAACGGGTTCTGACTGGTTTTGCTGTCTGTGAAAAGATTCTTGGATGTCAGCTTGTCTGTAAGTGCTGGCTGTGTTGACTTTGCTCTGAGCGTTCCCACTAGTTGAAGGAAAACTTCTTTGTTTGGTTTCTTGCCAATTTCCTGAACTGAAAGACTGCTGTCCCATGTTTGATCTGAAATATTAAAAGCTTTTTGATTAATATGTTTTAAAACAAATCTAGTACAAACAACCCACTCTACTCTGATTTTAGATACTAGACTGATGTTTTAAAGCCTCTCAATTATTGTAATTATTTGATTTTATCATTCTGCAGGAAAGAATCCCCCTTTAACAGCCTTCTTGGCTGGGTCAAGCCAGAAGAGTGTAATATATGCACATGGTTGTAATTGCCAATTCTGTATAATAAAGAGTATGTAAAAAAAAAAAAAATCAACATAGAGCTCAGCTGATGATGAGAAGAAGGAAATGTATACTGTGCTTAAAATATTCTTCCAGCTCATGCCACTGAAAGCTTATCATAGCTTGGTTACAGGGACACCCTGTGGGCATCAGCAGAATTACTGTTCAGTACACAAAAAGTAGAAAATCAAATCATTAATATTAAAAACATTATTTTAGCAATTCCACATGCTCATGTTATAAAACTATTTGTAGATAAAATGTGCTATGTTTCAGTGTCTTATGAAAATATACCTGTTTAATAAAGAATTCAATAATTAATAGCTTAACATACCCAGTGTTTCTAGCTCTGCCTGGATGTGCCATTGGTGCAAAGCCTCCTCCTGAACTGCTTGCATTAGACATCACGCTCTGATATCCCTGGTTGGCCCACTGACTGGCCTGTGCAGTACCCACTTGATTGCTTGGTGCATGTGTCTGGGAAAATCCTTTATTACCAAAAGAAAACATAGAAATGATTGTAATATGATACAAAGAAATATGCAATATGTCATTATGTAAAATATTTTAGAAAGGTATTTATTTTGCTTAAATATAAAGACATTTGTGTATGCATCTTAAGTTTTAAATATACAATATTGGTAAAACTGCAAGTGTATTAATTTTACCTGATGGCCTATATGAAGATTCAAAACCTCGGGCAGATGAATATTCATTGCTGGAATGGAATTCTTTCTCAATAGGATTTGACGTCAATGGTAGTCTGTTTCGTTTCTTCTGATTGAACAACTGTACAGGAAGGCAGCCTAGGATAAAAGGATAAAAGACCTCAATCAATAAAAAAAAACTCTGTATGACCTCATCGATGACCTCATTGATGGTCCTTCTGCTGCATGCCATGCAAAACATCAGTACTTAACTATATAGTAAACTACACAACTAGCACTGGGCAGTAGTATTTTTTATATATATATAAGGCTGTTGCTACTGAAGCTGCGAGTACTTGGTTTCTTTTTTCCAGTAAAAACGACTTTGCCTATCATGTGGTTAGTGGTACAACAACACCATCTAGTGTCAAAGTGTAACATTTTGAGCTCAGTATGTTAGGTATCCTATTAAACATGGCATTAAAATGAGTTTGATAGAAGTTAGTTTAATACTGTACAGCATTACTATGACGATTCATTACTGCTTTGGACTAAACAGAACATATATACATTAATACAAATAAAAGACCTCCCTTTGTCTTGATTTTTAGTTGATCACATTGTCATAGTTTTCTTTTTTTTCTCTTTTTTGTACATGTAAACTTACAGTTTATTTATACAACAGTTCTCACCTGCCGTTGTCCTTGTTGGATTTTCATTAAAAGTTCGCTTCATTGTATCACCTACTCTTGCCTCTTCTGTGGTTTAACAGATTATACTCTGCTTATAAACAGAACAGAAAGATGGATAATATAACTGCAGAATGTTCTATATATGTTAACCAGGAAAGTTCAAACTCAGGTGAGTTTAAATAAGGGATATCAGTTAACAATGTCCCGAATGCACAAACTCCCACTTGGTCATTAAAATAATGAATATAGTCAGTTCTGAAACCCTCAAACCCTGTTTAACATTTGTAACATGTTTTTTTTTTTAAATTCTTATTATTATTTCTCGTTTCTTACAATTTCTGCATTTTCCTTATTTTGTCCTATTTGACGTTACTTTACCCTCTGGTTATTTTGTCTCTATTAATTCAATTAGGTCTTCTTGTTTGATGGAATCAACTGCTCTCTGCTCATCTAGTGGAGACTGAACTGTACATTCCACTTGAAACGTGCAAAGTGCATACTGTACATGTAAAGCAAATGAAAGTACAGTACATTTTAACCTTTAGCACCGGTGTACCAATGAAAGTGGTATTTAGTGTCAAAGAACACTGGTACGAACAAAACACATTTTTATCTGCCTCAATTTTTTATTTCTTCTTTGCCCTACACTAAATTCCAAATTTCAATACAGTACTAGAGCAGTGTGCTCTAAATTTAACACATTTCATTGGAATTTCGTAAGTCACAAATGATGAGGCAGTTTTATTTTAATACATTGTGTCAAAACATGGCAGGTAATAGTGACGGTTATTTCACAAACAACAGTTCCATGCTCTGACACACTTTGATAGACGACGTTACCCAAATGAAAGAGAAATATAAATGCAAAACAATGTAATTTGATCAATTATATGTAAGAAAACAAAACAAAACAAAAAAAAATCACAGAAAATAAACTCACCTTTCTCACCACTGAAATGTATGACTCTCAGGCTTCACACGCTCACGAGATCCATAATTACTAATGCACGTGCAATGACGTCAACAAACGTGTCGACAGTTTTGACTGAATTGGCCGAAAGTTTTCATTCAGCGAAATGTTGTAAAATGATCACGTTTGAACAAACAAGGTGTGCAAATTATTGCACCAAACTAAGCATATGTGGCGTTATGATGCGCCTACATTAACTTTAGTAGGTAACTTGAAAATAAAATGCAACACAACATTGTATTGACCTTATGTGTTTTTAGGTATATTTTATTTTATTTTACTGGAAGACTAGGTCGCACATATTTG
The DNA here is from genome assembly GCA_030684275.1 of Acipenser oxyrinchus oxyrinchus. Lineage (NCBI taxonomy): Eukaryota > Metazoa > Chordata > Actinopteri > Acipenseriformes > Acipenseridae > Acipenser > Acipenser oxyrinchus. Next base: position 7,669 of record JAGXEW010000465.1, read on the forward strand.
AGATTTTTAAAATGCACTACGTTTTAAAATGTATTTAGTCTAGATTCAGTTCAGTAAATGTTATCACGTGTGTATCATGGCACGCGTGTGTTAAACGTGAAGTTTACTGTGGATTAGCATTAATACCACGATGAGATTTGAAATGGCACACTAAACTCCTCCTAATTTATTCTTTGTGGTTAGCTGATGTCAGCCCAGGGCTGGCGACTCACTCCCAAACTTAATGAAGAAAAAAAAAGTATTTTATTATTTTTCCATCGGCAACATAAGCATACACGTGAAAGAACACAATGTTAATGTGGCAAGAAAGTGTATTACTTTGCGTGCAGGGGTTTGCGATGGCAGGGTGCTGCAACTATGCTTAAGAAACGACTATGCAAATTTACAGTAGGAGGCTCTGGTTTGGAAACCCAACCCACTTGACTAAAGTAATGTACAAAAACAACAACAGGCTTAGCTTATTTCTGCCGGTGTACGAGGCTCGACATGTAATCATTGCTATTACCATGTCTATGTAAGTGCAAGTTAAGTTAAAATAAACCGTGCAGTCCTCCTCTTTAGTAGGAAAAACAAGACAAGCCGTAACTCTTCAGCCAACTTTTCTTTTCACGCTGTGGCCTCCTTCTTTGCAGCGGCGCTTCCTCAAAGCAGGACGATGACTTCTTGTCATAATTATGAAAGTTTGCCTGCAGCCAGAAGAGTTGCCATTTTCGGAGGCACTCACGGTAACGAAATGTCAGGGGTGACGCTGGTTAACCAGTGGATTAAAAACGAAACTGAGATTCAGAGACCGGGATTTCAGATAAAACCATTTATAACCAACCCCAGAGCCGTGGAGAAATGTACCAGATACATAGACACCGATTTAAACAGAGCTTTCACTACAGAAAACCTCAGGTAAGAACGCAGCAACATAACAGTCTATAAGAGTGATTGACAAGCCACGTGTTTTTTAGTGCCTTGCAATGGGGTTTTGTATTGGGTCCTTAACGCATGTTTAAACTTGCACAATAAACGATTATTGCAATGGCAATATTGTAGTTTTACGTAGTGTATCGTCAGTTGAATCATTTACTATCCTATACACTATTATAGTTTGTGACTGAAGAAGCCCATGTGAAAAAAGTCTGCTTTACAGGTGTTTCCTGTACATATGTTTACAGTATGGTGTAACACCCTATGGTCCCTGCATCTTTTGGGAGTTGTAAAAAACAAACAGTAAACTGACATACGGTAGCAGACTTAACTAGAAAATTAAGTTAATAGACTCCATAAGAAAATTCACTGTGATGTGGGACACTGAAGCATTAGTTGCGTTTTGATGATTTTTGAAGACTCCTTAATTTTCTCCGTTGGTTTGCCGCGTAACACAGATTTGGAAGTTGAATAGTAAATACCAAGCAGTCATATAAATACTGCAGCTAGAGCTTTTAACCTCAGTTTGACCTCGGTAGAACGTCATCTCGGGTTAAGACGTCACTAACTACAATAAATTGACTGTTTGCCTTCATGCGCATTTGATTGCCACACCTTAACTTTAGTTTCTACTGGACTTCAATGGGCTGGCCTGTTAAAGCCTTTTAAATGAATGAATGAATGAATGAATAAATAAATAAATAAACCCGACTTCTCTGGGCCTTTTCAAACAAATGAAAGTGTTGAAAGCTTAGATTTCAAAAGAAGTGGGATGTGAGTTTTCCTCTCCCAATAGCACTGTGACTGTTCTGTGCACAATTTGAAAAGAACTGGTAATTAGCCTGCTTGGCAGTGCAGATCGGAAGAGTTTCTTGCAGAATCAGCACCTCAGTACACTGCAGTACACCTTTGTTGAACCACCAGACTGCTCTTTGATGGCCATTCTTTATCCTGGAATTAAAGTGATATGGGGTGATTTATTTGTAGGTGCTTTGAAACCTTTGTCATGAAAAAAGTCCTTCTTGGTTGGGAGCATTGCAGTGGCTCAATTGATGGAATGGTGAAAACCTCTGGAAATTACCAGCTGGAAATAGGGAGGCATGCAAACAACAATGAACTTCAGGAGGGACATTGGGTGCATTATGTAAGCCAGTGGCTTTGGGAACATACTAGTTAAACAGCTACGGTGCCTCTGTTGTTAGCCATGCACTAAAAGGAAAAGCTTACACTTGTGGTTTGAGTGCCCCCACTATTAAATGACACCATGAATACTTTTGAAATTGTGAATGGACTGGCAGTAGTGTCTTGTCACAAGAGGATAGGTTACAGCACATTAAAACAGAATTGGACCTGGTATTAGTTGTTTGTTTGTTTTGCTTCAGTGAAACAGTAATTGAAAGCCTTTTGAGAAACACTTCATTGCGCTAACAGGACCTGGTTCAGTTTCAATAAACCAACTCCACTAAGCCTGCGGTTTATTTCATAACACAGCACTGTCTTCCATACAGCTGGACAGCTGCGCTTTTCAACAAAGGATTTCACGATAAATATCCTTTCTCTAACAGTGCAGAAAAGAGTGAAGACTTGCCTTATGAAGTGAGAAGAGCTCAGGAAATCAATCGCCTGTTTGGACCAAAGGGCAGTCAGGAGGCCTATGATGTCATCTTTGATCTTCACAACACTACCTCGAACATGGGGGGCACCCTGATTCTTGAGAGCTCAAAGGATGACTGTAACCTTCAAATGGTTCATTATGTTCAGGTAAAAACTGTAATTCAAGGTATTTAAAAGGGCAAATTATTAAATGAAAGGAATACACTTATCCTTAAAATGAATATCCTATTATGAGTGTTTACTTCTGAAAAGACTCCTCAGGGCTGATTGTGGGGGTTCTTATCGGCATTGCACTGTGCACTGAAGACAGGATGAGGAATTACTACAGTAGTACTGCAGTGTTTAATATCTATCAATATCTAGACAGCTCCTGAAATGAGTAACAATTGTAACTTTTTTCCCACTCAGAATGCTTTGATCCCAATGTCTTGTTCCGTGCTGCTGACTGAACACCCAACTCTGAAATATGCAGCATCACGATCAGTAGCTAAGCATGCAGTAGGTCAGTATAAAGCACAGTGATCTTTGGAATTCTGTAAGGTGGAATATTAACTTTAAAATGACATTGGGAAGTTTTCTCAACTAATCCCATACAGTGTCCCATACTGAATACAGATCATAGCTTACATGTTTTGAAGATATTTAGCTTGATCATTAAAGAACATGTCATACCGCTTTTAAAAAAGTTGCTCAAACATGCAGGACCTCATTGCAAAGCAAAGCTGTGCCAGGACTGTGGTGAAGGTACCCCCTGGCAAGGGAGAGCTTACGTTTAATATTGATTACACGCTCCAGCAATCTCCCGATAGTTCTGTTTATGAAATGTCTCATATATGTGTTGTAAACTCACTCCAAAATGGCTTCTGAAGCTCTCTCTTAATTGCTTAATTACTTTCCTGAAGCATATTCAGAAATGTTGATAGACTTTTATCTCAGAGTGTAAAAAGAATATTGAGATGCTTTATCTGTTTGTTTTTTCACCGTTCAGGTGTGGAGGTTGGTCCGCAGCCTCATGGTACTATCAGAGGCGATGTATTGTTCACTATGAAGAAAATTGTTAAACATGCTTTGGATTTCATACAGCTTTTTAATGAAGGTTGGTAATTGTAATACGTTATTGGATTAACATTCCTATTCACCATTGACCTTTACACAAACGTAGTGCAGAGACCTATTACTGAGAACTTCACTGTAACTTTAACCACAACAGAGTAGTCTGTATATCTGTGGTATTAGTAGCTGTAATACTGCACACAATGCAATCAGTCTGATCCCAAGTTCAGCTGTCATCATTATCCCAGTGGTGGAGGTCCACTAAGCTTAAAATCGTGAAGATATAATACCGCTAATCATGTTTATTTCAACCATTTTCTGCATGTAATCAGATCTTATAACCCCTGGCATTCTTAAAAAAGAGTCAAATCACTTGGTCTCAACTTTGAAAAGTGAGAATTGTTTTGTTCAGTATTTTTACTGACCACTGGACCAGTTTAAAATTGATTAAAGACCCAGAAACATTCATTCAAGTTTTGCGACAGACCTTGGCTGAGTTTCAGAAGTTTTTAATGAGATAAACACACCTTTATTTTGAACAAAGAAGCTCTGTCAGGCATCCATTCGGTGCACTTATTTGTTTGTGGGCAGTTATTTTGGCATTGGTTATGTTGGAATAATTCACTGGATAACAATAAAACATTTTTTTTTCTAACATAGACTCATCTAATGTAACAGGTAGAAATAAATAGAACATCTTGCCAAGTTAAATGTTAAATAATAAGCAGCGGCATGTTTGAAACTGTCCACTAGAGGTCAGCCTTTCACAGTTGAAAGGTTCAAATGGTTCCCTATTAAACAACTACCAGTTTTCATTATAAAGGGCCCAGCACTGTACACAGTTTGTAATGACTTATTTCTTCACACCATTATACATTACCAGTTTCAAACAGGTTTGCTTAATAAAGGAACACAAACCAATACAGGATATGTTAATAACTATTAAGAAATCAAAAAGTAAAACCGTGAGGCAGTGCTATGCAGAGGTGAACCATGTGACCTGTTTCATGATCAGCTGTGTAGTTTAGAAGGCCCAGAGCAGTCTGTCCTGAAATTAAGGCTTTGACATTGGCTTATCTAATTATTTTCTGATTCATCAAATGCCTCATGTTTTGTGTCTTGTCTCGTAGCAATCTGATTGAGTAAATATTAAAAACAACTTGCGTGCACTGGCCGTGCGTTATGGAAGAGCTCTTCAGTTTTTCTACTTCATAGGTAAGGAGTTCTCCCCATGCACAGTCGATGTGTACAGGCTCACAGAGAGTGTGGATTACCCAAGGGATAAAGATGGGAACATTTCTGCTGTGATCCACACTGATCTCCAGGTAACAAACACCAAGGAATTATATTGAATTGTAAAACATGTAACATGACTGGTAAACACGGGCACAGGGTAATATACTTGGGTATACACAATTGTGTTACTCATGTGCTTTCTTAAATTGTCCTATGTGTCTACGTCCAGGTATAGTATAAGCACCCTCACTACTGAAAAGTCCACATGCAAGAAAATGTGAATTATTGAAGGCGGTGGATTAAGGAAGTGACTTCACACTGTGTAGGACATGCACTGTCAACTTAGTCTAACCCTGAATTAACCACATTTGTGAATGATAGCATGGTGAAAAGGCAGGCAGAACTGTACTAGTTCGTCTCGTTTTCTGTTTTTTCAGGATCGTGACTGGCAGGCTAAACCCAGGTGACCCAATGTTTCTGACATTTGATGGGAGAACTATCCCATATGAAGGTGACAGCACAGTGTACCCTACCTTTATAAACGAGGCTGCTTATTATGAGAAACAGCAAGCTTTTGTGATAACCAGGAAAGAAACTTTAACTGTTAAAGGCATCAGGGTTTCCCAAGCATAGAAATAAAGTGCTACGGGGTTATAGTATCTAATCCGTTCACTTGAAAGTAAACCGCCCTGCAAACCTTCCAGATATTCTTAGGAAGAATAACAGGAACATACTGTGAAATTCTATTTTTAGGCCACTACAATAAAAAGCTAATTTTGTGGTGGAAGGACATTTAATTTATGATTGATTCTTAAATTACGTGTTTTACAACCTTAACATTTCTGTGTCAATTTTAGAAAAAGAAAGGAGCATCTTTTCAGTACCTCACATTAAAATACATTTCTTATATATTTAGAAACATGACACTACACATCATTTTAACAAATCTCAGGTTGCATATTGCATAAGCACAGTCACTGTCTGGTCTATTTGAAACAGTCTGGGTTTTTTTTTCACAGTGTAATGCTGGAAAAATGGTTTGTCCGGATATACTTAAAAAAATTCTTACAGCTGCACTTAACATTAAATTGAAGAAAAGCCATTTAGATCTATAAAGAGCTTTTTTATGTGTTATAGTTTTTTATTGTGTTCTTAATAAAAAATATATTCAGTATGAATATTAGTGATACTGTATACATAGAGCTGCTAGTTTTTGGGTTTTATTTTTGATCATGTGATGTCCCTTTAAACATATTTTGAGCCGATTCGCTTTCTTAGTCAAACACTAATTACCAAAGGAAGTTGTTTCTTTTGCCCTCATATCTTGATTGAGTTAACAAACGATGTGCATTGATCTCACCTGATTCTATTTGAACCTGCATTTCGTTCTGGCTCTAATCACCAAATTCAGCTTATTAATTTCCACTGTGTTAGTTTCTAGTCGTGCGTGTCTAATTTAAACAATCTGGTATTCAGTTAAGGCTTAACAACTATTAATTATTAAAAAACGAAAAACTAGAAGCCCTGTGTATACACCACAAATACTTTTAAACAAAGCCTTTGTAAACTTCAAAATAAACATTAACATGAATACAAAGGTATATATATTTTTAATAGATGATACTTTATTAAGGTAATAGCTGTTTAAATTTTGAGTAAGGATAATATTAACACAATAACACCCAGGAGCGGTTTAATTGCAGGAAATTATTAAATTATTGATTCCTATTATTTTCCTTACTAATAGCAATAAATCTGCAAAAAAGGTAGCATTTTTCTCAGGTTATTTGTTGTTGTTCTTATCATTTTTAATCAGTTGTGTGTTTTTACTTCTTGTACCTAAGAGTTTAATTGATGCATAAAATGTGTTTTGTCTAATGAAAATGACTTATTATTACATGTGGTACACCATCAGTATCTATTGTTTTTATTGAGCTTTGCACATTTTTAATAACATGTTTGATAAGAGTAATAAATACAACTTTCAAGTGTTTGGTGTCTCTTGCTTGTGCAGTCTTAAGCATTAATGTCCTGATGTGCCAATTGCAGCACACTAAACATTTTATTAATTGGTCAAGAAATGTATATTAAATCTACATTTCTACATTCTATAGACTAATATAATACAATATTAGAAGAACCCTGTGTATGTGTATGCACTGGCTATGATTCTATATGATGTTTGTCAATACAGCAGTAATTTATATTTTTGTTCAGTATACTCTACACTGCCAAGAGGTCATTTTTGCTGATTTGGACTCACAAATTGCAACACACGGTTAAACCACTAAGTAAATTGACCAACTGAGCTATAAAGTGAAGTAATACAGGCTAATTTCCAGGGATGACTCAACTGCATAAAGTGTTTTTCTTTGTCACTAAAAAGCAATACTCACATCCCCATGACAGAGTGGGCTGAACTGGTGGTGACAGTGCATTCATTCACATTAATGAAACAAGATTAAGTGAATTTAGTAGTCTGTAAAAGACAGTGGAAAAGCTAAGTGCTTTCCTTTTAAAGGATACAAAATATTCACACTTTGCTTTGGCTGTGTGGTGAGGGTGAGGGTGAGGGTGAGGGTGGGGGTGAGGGTGAGGGTGGGGTGAGGGTGAGGGTGGGGTGAGGGTGAGGGTGAGGGTGGGGTGGTAGTTTCTGGATTGTAGATATCATGTCCTCTGTCTTTTGAGTTACATACTTCACTTCAATCCCTGAAATTGCAATAGCGCCATGATTTCATGTGAGAAGTTTTGAATCTACTGTAGACAAGCTCACGTCATCAAGGCAGTATCACCAGGGTGCCAACCCTTCTGGGCATCCATTCAAAATAGCCAGATGGTCAAACAAGAACACACACAGCATTAGTCCGTCCATCTGTCCATTCATTTAGTTGTCTGCATTTTCAACTCTGTAGAAATGGAATACATATACTTTGCAGTGCATTAATCTCCATGCTACATCAAAAAGATTGCTGTGAAGAGAGCTAAGCACAGAACAGGAACACGCCGTTTAAACCAGTAAATAAACCTGTTGGATTACATGCTGCGTAATTACTGTTTTCTTTTCTCTCATATGAAGCACATTGTTTAGCGAGTGATCACACCCATGATCGTCATGCTCTTTCCTTGCACAATACAAATCATGAAAATCACAAGGTGCCGTTCCCAGTTTCCTGTAGTCTTCCAAGTTGGTCTCCACGACAATATCTATAAATGTTGTATTTGTATTATTGTTGTACATGTGCTGCAGTGTCTCATTAAACATTGCCTACCAAAATATCATTGTCTACTATTAATGCCCTTATATCTTATACTACAAAATTCTGTTTAACAATAAACTCCTGCCTGCCAAGCTCGTTCATTATTCTCTGCCTCCTGCAATCTTGAAACAGTCACACTACACTCCTTGGTATACAGATGCAGTATGTTTTGATGGCACAGTCAGATACAGTAGCTGGACTTTGTTCCAATCTTGCAAAAGTGTTCTTGTTTCTATTTAACTATTTGTCATTGGAACGGTACTGCACACTGTCGCCACCTGGTGGAGCAGTATGTGGCAGGCAATGCATACTTGAATGCTGATTCCCAGGCATTTTTGTCTAGGGATGGGGGCCGCCATGGTAATTCTACAACATTCTGTTATGCAATAGCATGAGAGTAATTCAGTAATAGCATGGGAGTCAATTCAGTCAAATGAACTGATGGGGGATCTAAGTATCACCACGATGAAACAAGAAGCAGCCCTGGAACACTGAACATTTCAGACAAACAGTTCACTTAGGAGACTCAAAGGAGACACTTAGAGATGACTTTCACAGACAGCCCTTTTTGGATTTAAATGCTGACGGTATGTAAGATGAGCCGCTGTTTAAGTTGAAACTCTCTGTGCAAGCATCTTTAATGGTGTCAATAAATCACACTTGAAAGAAAACACCAACAGAATGAATTTACAGCAGAGTGGTTTATTAAGATCCATCGCGGTTCAGATCAATAAAATGCACCCCATGTGTCTACGCTTATCTTGTCTTTCTTGCTTGTTAATGCGCAAGCTTTTGGAACCCAGTTGTGCACATTTTTACACACCTCACCCAGAAAGCGTGTTGAAACAGTTTAAAAAGAGCATGCTGCTACCACGACTAATAATATTAAAAATAGATTTACTTTCAGTCAACGAAATGAGTAGGATATTACTGGAATTTGAAATACTTCCCCTTCCAGTTTGGCTGTATTTCAGAAGATGTAATCAGAATGACACTTCGATTGCTGAATTAAACAATCATGGAGGCGGCTAAAAGCTTTTGAACTTGTGCTCAGAAGATCCAGGGAACCACTCAGAGCTGAAGACTGAACCGTTATAAGGGGAGTATTATAGCTAAATCATTACAGCTAATAAAATGGCAGGGCATTTACGGGAAGTGGTATGATGTCTTGCTGGCTGCTTTTCAACCACCTGGCACTCTGAATGTATCAGACGACATAATGAGGTTTTTGGTGTATTCAAATGGGATGAGGTGGGGGGTATTTACGCACCAGTAATTTAGCTAAGTATAGCTTGGCCGGTGTGGCACAGCATACCGTTTGTCTGTCTGTCTTTATAACCTTATACAGGCAGATACATTTTTTGGTGGGTAAATCTCATCCGCCTTGTCAATTTTTTGCATCAAAAGAATATATACATTTCCCTAGTTGCAGATACAAATTTGACTGTTTTTTTACTTTTCCGCCACAGATGACATCTACTGCACCCTGTGATTAAAATGCAGCGATATTATGAACTTGTTGAAATCCTAATAACTAATAGCTGCTGCTCCCATTGCATTGTTTTGCAAAGTTATTTTTTTTGACAGGTTGGTTCAGTAGCATAAAGCTGACTATGGCCATAAGCAAAAGATAAAGCCCATTCAGTATGAATGCTGCAACTGGTTTGATCCCTCACCTTTTCCTACTGCAGAACTATGGGGTACCTACAATGAAGACTCTCCACATCGGAAATGACTGTTCATTTTTACAGTTTAATATGTAAGCAAATATGTACTGTAGTACTAGGGGGTGCCTCAGAAATACACTAATGTAACAATTTCAAAACAGATGCTACCTTATTTGATACCAGATGTAACACTTATGTGTACACACAACGTGATTAAGCAATCTTACTGTTAATGTATTACTTTTTAAATCATATACCAGAGGCATAGTACATGTTCACGGTTGTTATTTTGTTTAATTGTTAAATTTTTTTTTTCTTTTTTTTTTTTGCCTTCTCTTCAATGGTACCGTGTCTACGATTCGTGTTCCTTTACTATTTAATTCAGAGCGCAATGAAGTTTGTCCACATACTGTTTCTGAACTGTAAGGGTTAAATGAAAAATACAAGCGAGTCTGCAACAGGAGGTGCATGAACTGCCAAGCCCAGCTGCTTGAAAGCGACCGCATGATGGAGTCGTTTAAACAGTTTGTATTTCTCATCTGCAGAAGGCAGTGCGCTCTGACAGAGAGAGCGAAGGCACCAAAGAGCGAGCTAGCTGACGTCACAAACCGGAAGCTAAAGCTTTTTTAGTATTTGCAAATTGAGATCAGTAAAACTAATGCTATGAGACATTTGCATGGAAAGTGTGGGTCTCAGTTCTGTGCGGGTTAAGTTAGCCGTTTGTCTTACTTGTTGTTGCAACAGGTCTGGACATAAATAAACCCAACTGGGTCTTTGTATTGCCTTACTTTCGCAATGTGGGCTCCTGAAGAATTTGAAAAGCATTGGAAAAATGAATTCCCCGACGGGGAAGTTCCAAAGATGGACCTGAGTTCCATTGAAGATATTGAAAGAGAACTGGAAAAATGCAAAACCAACCTGAAAATATATCAGCAGACCTTGTCAGAAGAGAAATTTAAAGTCATATACCTTCAGACGACTCTTGCCAGACACAAGAAGGCTTACGATAACCGGTGGGACTGCAGTGTGGAACTAAAGGAAAAGTTGGACGCAACGAACTACAAAGAAGCAACGGAGGAGAGCGGCGACACGACGGGTGAAAAACACAAAAGGAGGACCAGGAATTAAATGCACACGACAGCACAGAAAGCCAAGAGCGTGGAGAAAACGTGACAGAAGAGAAGGGACGCACCGAGACCAGCAACAATACAGCAGCAGGTAATCATGGCCGTGTCACCTCGGGGTTCCGTTACAAGAACGCAGGTTCGGTTCAAAGTGATGCTCCTCATCCGAACCCGACCGCCAGCAGTTCTGATGCGCCCGGGCTGTATGCCGTTGTGAATAAAACCAGTAAAAGTAATAACATCGCCAAACAAGAGAGCGCAGGGGATGCAAGCGATCACGACTACGAAGACATCGATCTGAATGTGAATTTTGTCAAAAGTAACCTGATGGCTCCTAAAATAAAACTGAGGGATACCCAGGTTTCTAATCCGCACAGGGCTGCGCTGAAGGTGTTCCGGGACAGCAGGAATTTTGACTCCAGCGATGATGGGAGGCTTTCCCCATCGGGCTGTCAGGACAAGTCGTTTGATCATCCCGATGGAGAGGGTAAGAACTTACTGGCAGTGCCCCGCAGATCACATCAGCACTCGAACCGCGGCTCCGGCTGCAGCACACCTGAACGAGGTAGCGATGGGTATCTCAGTTCCGACCTGGAGGACTCGTCATCAGCAGGTAAGCAAAATACTACACAAAAATATATATACAAAGTTCAGCTGCCAGTCTTATCGTTTAGTGTTCAGTACACTGCAAATGGATTTTAAAATGTTAAAATCCTTGTCGCCAGTGCTGGTTTTGATTTTACCTTCAATCGCTTTGTGTCGATTTAAAATAGCCTACATTTCATATGAATGTGACAGCACAATGCAATTTCCGTTCATGAATCATGCATTTTGCAATTCAGTCTCTTGTACATTTTTATTTTTTATTTTTGCATGACAGCATTATAACCATAGTACACTTAAGTGTTAATCATATGGGCTGACAATTGCGATTGACAAATCATTTAAAACGTTGACTATTTGAATGCGGATGTAAGTGTTTATATAAGCCGTTCATTTCTTAGCATTGCTCCATACCTTTGCTTTTACCGCACGGAGGTGTAAGATATGTACTTGTAAACGCATATAAGGCTGAAACAGACTTCACAGAAGCCTAATAAGCTGTTAAATGTTCTAGCTGGTTGATGAAGTTTAGCAAAAGATGCCTAAGGAATCTTATTGCTTCTCTTAATACCGAATAATCCAATATTACAAAGCAGTTAAGGGTCCTCAAAGGAACATAGAATTGAATGTACAATTTTAATACCACAGGTACATTTGGAATATTACACGTTATTTTTAATCTAATTCAGATGTTTGGCACACAGGACCTTGTCTGTTTGGAGTGATATGGTGGCAAGTTGGCTTAGGTGGAGGGGTGGCTGAATGAAATGTATACAAACTGGACTGTCAACTTTCAGATTGAGTGGGGTGCACAGAAGGCTACAATGGAACATGGTACATTAACGAACAGCATCGTAGGACACGGCAGCTTTTAATGTCACAAAATCATTCGTAAAGGAAGAATTTTGATGATATTCTTTCTGTCGTGCCAGGAAGTCTTTTCTTTTCAGGAATGTTTTGGCAGCCCATATTCTGTTTACTGTTTGCATTTTTATCAGATATAAAGCAGTTGTTTACACACATGAACCTTAGAGCAGTGGTTGCAGACAGTGAGGCATAATATCTGCCTGGTGTATCCAGTTATTTTCCATGATAACCTTATTACTACATTGAATACAAAACGGATTACCGCATGCATTGACCTTTCCTGAACGCTTTTCCAGCAGTAATGCAGTTATTCGTTTCATTCTAGACAGGGTAGATTACGTTGAAACTTCTGTGCTCAATATGCTGGTTGAAAGCTGGCTGTATTAGTTTTGCAAATTCAACATTACTGTATAGGCTGAGGGCAGAGGGCTTGAAACTGACTCCTGGGAAAGACCCACAAGTATTCCTGAAATAGCCTTGCATTTATTAAAGCGGTTTCCTGAACTGTACCTGCTTTCATATCCCTTCTATTTTATGAAGTGCTGTGTGTCAGACATGTGTTTATGGTACTTATTGAATAAAAGGATGGAGGTTCCAAGGAGTGTAATGTAACTTTAATTATAGAGTACTTCATGTAGTTAATATAGAACTACATTTTAAATTCCCGTCCTATTCTGATAGCAGGTGCTTGGTTGGCAGGTGCTTCTGCATCTCAGAAATGATTACTCCATGGGCCATTCTGGTGAACAAACTTGTAGATTTTCACCCATCTTCCATGAAGGAATCTTGAGAAATGGTCTCTTCCACTATCCCTCCAGAATACATCAGTGCTAGGCCAGATATTAATAATGTACTTGTAACACAAACCCTAACCCTCCACTAATCACTAATCAGTAGTGCCCTTGAGCCTGTTTGATGGATAGGGGAGTGTAATTGTAAGAGATTTCAATTTGGTGGCCATTGTCGTAATTATTGCATTAGGCTTTGGAGCTTTTTATTCAAATTCAAAGGGCTAACAATGCTTCTTATTGGAGGCAAAAGGCTATTTTGTAGGAAATCCTAAAAATAAAATACTTGTTTTGTGTGTTTGGCTTAATAAATTGTGTAAACAGAAAGCTTATTTACCACATTAAGTGCTGTATTTGTTTCCCCCCATAACGTTAACTTGGCAGCTAAATGTTTGTCTTGTCTAGATTTGTAATACTGTGTCTGGTTTTCGGAAATGATGCTCATCATCGCAATCAGCAATGCACTGTGAAGTCACTATGGTTTGATTTGTACATTACTGTACTGTATGATTAAAAGCACATTCCTCCCATGTGTGGTGTGGTTGCAGTTTGCTGTCAGGTGTTAGTTTTGGTACTTACATTGTCAAGCTTTCTGTGACTTCCTCCAGAATCTGCCCTCAAATCTTGTATCTCTGGAGAGCCACAGAACCCTGCATCTTGCTTCCATTATGCAAAGTGTTTACCCAGTGTATAGCAAAGTGTTTCATACAGCAGGCAATAGACCCAAACTGTTCTGGATGACCAGGTGAACCCCCTTACAGTGTTGCTAGTCCACCACCACTTCACTGAATGCTGTGTGTGAAGTTCAAAATCACACTGGTGCCATTATTGTCTATGAATAGATTTGTCTGTCCTCCGTGGCAGTCTGTCTGTCTTTGAGACTAGGTCTGACTTCAGCCTGGTATATATGTAATAAACAGAAGTGCTTTTCTTGTGGCTATAATGCTAGCTTGTTCTAGTTTATGGGAGTCGGACATGGTGGAAAGAGCAGCATGTCAGATTGCCTTACCACTCTAGGGTTGCTGGGAGAACAGAACTCCTGGTTCCTAAATGTGAACGAGCTGCTATACAAGTTTATACAGATTCACCTAAAGTGACCACGGTAGGCTTAATGAAGCTACAATCCACATGGTTTTAAGAATGTTTTTGAATACAGATTGATATTCATGAAACTGTCAGACTGTTGTTGGCTACTGTGGCAGGGTGACTGAACGGTGACGTCACGGCAGAAGCAGGAAGGAAAAGAAACTGATACCAGGTACTGCAGTTCAAGCGGCGTTGCCGCTTTTATTATTTAATAACCAAAATAAATCAAAAGTTTAAACAAAAGAAAACACTGCTCACAGAGCAAAATAAAAGAGTAAATGAAAACAAATCTCGAACACAAAAATACAAACACAGGTCAGGCTGGGCAGATTGCCTTCACTGTTCCTATGTTCTTTCACGTTGCTCTCGCTTCGCTCTCGCTCTCGCTCTCGCTCTCAACAACCACAACCACCTCGAGCTAGAGAGCTGCAGCCTTTTATATCGTGGCCGAGGGGTTTAACTAGCTTGCACTTAATTATTCTATTACCCCTCGGCCACAATCTGCACGAGTTTATTAATTACCTGGGGATGGGACTACCCATCCACGCTATAAAACAAAATCGCTAAGCCGTCAAAATACAAAACAATAAAACATCACGGCGCCGTCATGCAAATAATAAATCATAATACAAATACAAAATAACACGGGCGGAGGGGGAACCCCCGCTCTAAACTAAAATAAACAAAACAATGTACAGGGCTGCTCGCCCTGTTACATATCCCCTTGTGCAACGCACACATGGCTAACGGCCACCTCCCCCTCAGTCCCAAAGTCCCGGAAGAGGGGAAGCAAGTTGTTTCTGGGGGTGGCCATGGTGGAATCTCTGGCACCCCCAACTCTTCGTGGCCGGCAGCTCCCTCTTCCGGGGCTCCTGCCACACATTATCCTGCGCGAAGTGCGGCTGGGGAGCTGGTCTCCTGACCTTCCCCTTCCTCATGGCCGGCAGCTCCCCTCCGTGGGGCTCCGGCCACCCACTTCCGGCAGCGAAACTGCTGCGGGGGGAGCTGGTCTCCTGACCTCCCCCTCCTTTGTGGCCGGCAGCTCCTCTCCGTGGGGCTCTGGCCACAGCGTTTCCTGCCACGGAAATGCGGCTGGGGGAGCTGGTCTCCTGACCTCCCCCCCTTTCTTCATGGCCGGCAGCTCCCCTTCGTGGGGCTCCGACCACACGATTTCCGGCAGCGAAACTGCTGCGAGGGGAGCTGGTCTCCTGACCTTCCCCTCCTTTGTGGCCGGCAGCTCCTCTCCGTGGGGCTCCGGCCACAGTGTAGCGACCCCAGGTGGAGCAGAGCGCCCGGCGATCCCAGGCGAAGCAGGACCCTCGACGACCCCAGGCGAAGCAGGATCCCTGGCGACCCCAGGCGAAGCAGGATCCCTGGCGACCCCGGCGGCGGCGGCAGCGGCAGCGGACCCTCGGGAGGCGGCGGCGGCGGCGGCAGCGGCAGCGACCCTCGAGGCGGCGGCGGCGGCGGCAGCGGACCCTCGGGAGGCGACGGCGGCGGCGGCAGCGGACCCTCGGGAGGCGGCGGCGGCGGCAGCAGCGGACCCTCGAGGCGACGGCGGCGGCAGCAGCGGACCCTCGGGAGGCGGCGGCGGCGGCAGCGGACCCTCGGGAGGCGGCGGCAGCGGACCTCGGGGAGCTCGGGAGGAGCCCTGGCCATAGAGGCGGCAGCGGGAGCTCCACTTCTCCCTCGTACCCTGTATCCTGTATGGAGCAAAAGGCAGCCCCAGGCGATGCGGAGCAACAGGCAGCCCCAGGCGTCGCGGAGCAGCAGGCAGCCCCAGGCGGCGCGGAGCAGCAGGCAGCCCAGGCGACGCTGAGCAGCAGGCAGCCCCAGGCGACGCGGAGCAGCAGGCAGCCCCAGGCGACGCGGAGCAGCAGGCAGCCCCAGGCGGCACGCGGAGCCGCAGGCAGCCCCAGGCGATCCAGGCGTGGCATCCCTGAGTGGAGCGGGCGTAGCATCCCTGGGCGGTGCGAGGCTGGCATCCTTGGGCGGTGCTGAGGCTGAGCATCCTTGGGCGGTGCGAGGCTGGCATCCTTGGGCGGTGCGAGGCTGGCATCCTTGGGCGGTGCGAGGCTGGCATCCTTGGCGGTGGTGGAGGCAGAGGCAGCTCCTGCTCCTCTCCCTCGGGTGATGGTGGTGGAGGCAGAGGTAGCTCCTGCTCCTCTCCCTCGGGTGATAGTGGTGGAGGCAGAGGCAGCTCCTCCCCTTCTGGCGGCCAAGGCGGCAGGGGCTCCTCCCCTTCAGGCTGCGGCGGCAGGGGCTCCTCCCCTTCAGGCTGCGGGCGGCAGGGGCTCCTCCCCTTCAGGCTGCGGGCGGCAGGGGCTCCTCCCCTTCAGGCTGCGGCGGCAGGGGCTCCTCCCCTTCAGGCTGCAGGCGGCAGGGGCTCCTCCTTCAGGCTGCTGGCGGCAGGGGCTCCTCCCCTTCAGGCTGCAGCCGTGAAACCAGCAGGCATGCTCCCTCTGCTGGTGGCGGCGGCGGGAGGCGGAACCAGCAGGCATGCTCCCTCTGCTGGTGGAGGTGGGAGCGACACGTCGTCCTCCCATGGAGGTGGAGGTGACACCAGCAGGAACTCACCCTCTGCTGGCGGAGGTGGGAGCGACACACAGTCCTCCCAGGGCGGTGGAGGTGGAACCAGCAGGCATGCTCCCTCTGCTGGTGGTGGTGGGAGCGACACGTCGTCCTCCCAAGGCGGTGGAGGTGGCACCAGCAGGAACTCTCCCTCTGCTGGCGGAGGTGGGAGCGACACCCAGTCCTCCCAGGGCGGTGGAGGTGGAACCAGCAGGCATGCTCCCTCTGCTGGTGGTGGTGGGGAGCGACACGTCGTCCTCCCAAGGCGGTGGAGGTGGCACCAGCAGGAACTCTCCCTCTGCTGGCGGAGGTGGGAGCGACACACAGTCCTCCCAGGGCAGTGGAGGTGGAACCAGCAGGAACTCTCCCTCTGCTGGCGGAGGTGGGAGCGACACCCAGTCCTCCCAGGGCGGTGGAGGTGGAACCAGCAGGAACTCTCCCTCTGCTGGCGGAGGTGGGAGCGACACACAGTCCTCCCAGGGCGGTGGAGGTGGAACCAGCAGGAACTCTCCCTCTGCTGGCGGAGGTGGGAGG
Source organism: Acipenser oxyrinchus oxyrinchus (assembly GCA_030684275.1). Classification (NCBI taxonomy): domain Eukaryota; kingdom Metazoa; phylum Chordata; class Actinopteri; order Acipenseriformes; family Acipenseridae; genus Acipenser; species Acipenser oxyrinchus. The sequence continues at coordinate 24,984 of JAGXEW010000465.1, forward strand.
CGACACACAGTCCTCCCAGGGCAGTGGAGGTGGAACCAGCAGAAACTCTCCCTCTGCTGGCGGAGGTGGGGAGCGACACACAGTCCTCCCAGGGCAGTGGAGGTAGAACCAGCAGGAACTCTCCCTCTGCTGGCGGAGGTGGAGCGACACGCAGTCCTCCCACGGAGGTGGGAGGTGGAACCAGCAGGAACTCTCCCTCTGCTGGCGGAGGTGGGAGGCGACACCCAGTCCTCCCAGGGCGGTGGAGGTGGAACCAGCAGGAACTCTCCCTCTGCTGGCGGAGGTGGAGACACACAGTCCTCCCAGCGAGGTGGAGGCGGAACCAGCAGGTATTCACACTCTGCTGGCAGGTACCTGGGCTGTGGATGTTCGGCCTTCCCCTTTTGGGCTGTGGGCGCACTGGCTCCTCCCTCTTGGGCTGTGGGCGTTCGGCCTCCCCTCTTGGGTTGTGGGCGCACTGGCTCCTCCCTCTTGGGCTGTGGACGCTCGGCCTCCTCCCTTTGGGCTGTGGGCCGCACCGACTCCTCCTCTTGGGCTGTGGACGCTCAGTCTCCTCCCTCTTGGGCTGTGGACACACCGACTCCCTCTCCAGGTCGTGTAATTCCGCTCTTCAGGGGGGGGCAATTAACTGGAAAATGCCCCGCTCCCCACAGATACAGCAACAGTATGTGTGGCTTATGCTGTGGAGGAGGGCTTCCCAGCTGATCTCCTCCTGTGCCTGCTGTTGCAGCTGCTGCTGTCTGCAGCGCTTCCACCTTCTTCCTCCCATTCTCCTTCCTCCCCTTCTTCCTCCTCACTCTCCTTTCTCCACAAGTAATAAAAAATAACTTGAAAAAACTGCAGTACCCTCTTCTGCCTGCGTCTAGGAGGCGCTGGTGTTCCACGCTGGACACCACGTGTGACAGGGTGACTGAGCTGGTGGCGTCACGGCAGAAGCAGGGAGGACAAACACTGACACCAGGGCAGAGTACTGCAGTTCAAAGGCGCTGCCGCCGTTTTTATTATTCAAATAACAAAAATAAATCAAAGGTTTAAACAAAACAAACACGTGCTCACAGAGCAAAATAAAAGGTTAAACGAAAACAAATCTCGAACACAAAAATACAAACACAGGTCAGGGTGGGCAGATTGCCTTCACTGTTCCTATGTTCTTTCACGTTGCATCTCTCGCCTCGCCTCGCTCTCGCTCTCGCTCTCGCTCTCAACAACCACAACCACCTCGAGCTAGAGAGCTGCAGCCTTTTATATCGTGGCGAGGGGTTTAACTAGCTTGCACTTAATTATTCTATTACCCCTCGGCCACAATCTGCACGAGTTTATTAATTACCTGGGGATGGGACTACCCATCCACGCTACAAAACAAGATCGGCTAAGCCGTCAAAATACAAAACAATAAAACATCAGGCGCTCGCCGTCATGCAAATAATAAATCATAATACAAATACAAAATAACACGGGCGGAGGGGAACCCCCGTTCTAAACTAAAATAAACAAAACAATGTACAGGGCTGCTCAGCCCTGTTACAGCTACTTATACAAGTCTGAAACAGATTCATAAATACTGTGTCTGTGTACCACTGCAGGAGGTTTTAACTAGACAGAATAGCTGTGTTGTTAGAGGGTTTTGGAATTCAATATGAGTTGAGCTGGCTGCTTTTTTTTACCCAGCCCTATATGTAAGCATATTTTCACATCACAAGGTGTGCACTGTGCAGTATTTAAATCCTAAACTATTTCATACGTACTAAATGCTGCTGTAGCTCCAGTTGTGTCTTTATTTATTTTTCTGTAACTCATTTCTACATCTTGTGCTTGGAATTCCTGTCTGCAATATATCGTATTCAAATTTAAGACGCCCTTGAATTTAAGACGCATCCCAAATCTCCCACCCTCAATTTGAGGAAAAAATAAAACAAAGATACAACCTCAGGTATGCATATGGAGGCAGTTTGCGGTCGTCTGCTGTCACACAGAGCATTACCGTTATGTGCTGCTTCTCATTTCCAGTCGTGATTACTCACACCTGTGTGTGAACCACAGTATTTTTCCTTAGTCTCATTCCACACTTTTAATATCCCCACATATTTCATGTATACCTATTTGAAGCAGAATTAAAAACTCACTTAGTCCTACTGTAGCACATGTGACCAGGCAGGTGATTGCAGACGGTAAGAGACAAGGATTGTGTAATCAGTTGCATTGGAGTCTTACAGGTTTGGGACAAAAAACAAAACAAAGTACCATCCAAAACACTGTCAATTTGGTATTGGGATACCAGCCAAAACAGCGTTTAATGTGTTCTGGAGGGATACTGTTCCAAATTGCCAGCCTCTGATTCCTTAAGGGAAATCTGCAGTGAAGTGTCTGGTGTTCAGATGATCTCTGGAAGCTCTAGTACTTTGGACTGCCTTGTATATAGAAGCACATGCCAGCCAAGCATCGTCTGTCAGTGTCTGTCTTACCCATCATGACTGAAAGTGCCCTGTGGCTTTAATACTGTATATATTCCAGAATGCATGTTGGGGAAGAATGTCCAGTGCTTAGGCAGGAGGAGAAGTGTGCCATGTGATTGAAATGAAAGCAATGGACATGCTGCTAAAATATTGACAATGCATCATCAACTGTAAAATGGTATGCAAAGGTAAAGTCGCAATAAGGAACAGGGGCTTTAAACACGTGTACTACAAATGGCTGGTTATTCTAATGTATAGTCAAACTGTATCTAAAGCATAGCATAGCAATGAACATGTTAAAGAGGTTACTCAACCTGCTTGACTTGTTATTGCACAATTCTATCTGTTTACTGTCTGTCATTCTAATGAAATCACTGATTTGGTATTATGAACAAATAAAGGACCACCAAAAACAATCCAAACCACAGAGGAACAGAAAGTAAAATACTGCCATTGTGTAGATCTGCAGAGTTTGCAGCCTTATGAATAAGAGGAAGTTCTTAATTGTGATCTTCACAAGTTAGGCAGCAGCTTAACAAACTACCCTGCATGCAATCCACACTCCTAGCAGCTCTAAAACAATTCAAGCTCCAGTTTAACCCAGCCCTGTTTCATTTTAAACTAAATGCAATTGCTTGGCGCTCACTACATTACTTTATTGGTCAGCCTTCATTGCCCTTTTAGTATACATTTTTCGTTTTTAATAGTTCACCATGGTAGTTTCTTTTGAAACCTGCTTTCCACTACGTCACTCTGTGAGCCAAACAGATACTGGCTCCTACTTGCTGCAGTAGGAGGTTATTATTAGGTATAGCTTTCATTTCAACTTTACTTTTTCATCTGAGAACAGCTCAAAGGCTTTTATTTTTTGCAGTAGAGTAACATTTTTACTGCAGCCGCATTCCATGATCATGTTTCTATGAAACCGCTAAGCCCTGTGACCTATTGGATATTGGCTGTGGCTGCCGTGCCTTGGGTGAGGTTTTAGGTGGAGATTCACTGCATAGCATTAACCATTTCTTCTCTGTTTATGTAGTCTGGAAAGGTAATTCATTCATGATGGAAATCCAAAAGATGCATAGAAATACAGTATGATTCCCCATTGAATACATTAAACTACATTACAGTGGCAATGAAACAAAGCAGTTTTAAGTCTGGGATACGAATCAAGTGCTCTTCTCTGCTTATGACTCACCTATGCTTTTGAATGTTGTATTTGAATGTAAACAATAACCCACAGCTTCCTTCGCAAAAACAAACAAGCGAGGCAGAACTTTCTTGTGAAAATTAACGGTACTGAAAAAATCAAACAGTATTTGATTCCCTAAAACTGCTTCCCCATGACTGATTAGTATCTGCTCATATCCTTTAATGCTAGAAGCCCCATTTTACATAATATGCATTGAATCGCTTGCTGTAAGCATAGATAGTGACTATTTGTACTGTACATAGTTTAAAATGTTGTGTCCTTAATCACTAAAAATGGACTGCTTCAAAGCCTGTTCTTATGAATAAAATAAAGTTTCATATTAAGAAAACCGCTGTACAAGAACAGTCCAAAAACTGTATTGTATTCATAAAAATCAAGTTAAAGATTTGTGAACAAGGCCCAATGATGCTTCATGATATAGCAACAAAAAGGCTGAAATGATGTGAACACCAAAGGAGAATTGAATCCCAGCTATAAATAGATAAGAGGAGAATAGCAAGCCATGCTGCACCTGAACTCAGTGTAGTGGTGACAGAGCCTTTAACGGAAACTGTGCTGTACATGGTTTCTTAGGGCCTTCTGTGGTCTGTGGATTCTCTGTACTCCTCACCCTTCCTGTCAAGCATGCTGTGAAGCTTGCTCTAAATTCACATTTAACTGTCCTGAGAATTTACAGTCACACCATTCACTAGCTTCCGGAGTTGTTTGAAATAGTAAAATTTAAAAAAGGTTTAATAGTTTAGGTGGCACTAAAATGTGTTCTGGTGGCCTGATAATATATGCATCCCTGAGTAAGCAAAAAGTAAATGTACATTAGAATTAATAGACTAGAAACGTGGGAACATTAGAATCTAATTACAGGAAGAAGCAGCAGAGCAAGGATGTCCAATCTCAGTCCTGGAGGGCTATTCCACTCCAGGTTTTGCAGCTAAAATGAGATACTGAACTACTTCAGGGTTAATTGGTTCAATTAAATAATTTAGAACAGGGTTAGAACAAAGACCAGGGGAGATGTGTGAGCATATTTAGATCCACTGCTGCTTAGTTCAATAGAACAAACCTATTCACCTTCATAAGTCCTTCCCTAATAGGTTTAATAAATCGTCTATTAATAATATGCTGTTTTTGTTGTAAAAGTTTTTTTTCCCTAGTTTTGAAATGGATGATTATGGCAACCTTTGCACAGACACAACATCACCACAATAGAGAAGTGAGTTGACATTTGCCATTGAGAGTGAAAAATATTGCTGAAAGTACAAAAAAAAGTATTCTGAACTGCGATATTTGGGATTCAGTTAGTCTCTTGTGTACTGTCTGCCTGTCATTTCTCAGATTGCAAACCCTAGTGGCTTCTTTAAAGTGCTGTGCTGACATTTACATTGAGAGAATACATCTGCGATTTGGAAGTGAAACAATGAAGTAAACTGTGATGAAAATTCTAGCAACTGGAACACAGTGAAAAGACCTTGTTGGTTTTAATAGTCAGTTAGGACAACCACACCACAACTTCTGTCTCAGTTGGGAGTGACAGAACTCCTTTAAGAAGGAGTTGGAGGGTTGTACAGGCCTTGCACAGGTTAGGGATGCTTGTGTTCTCGTTTCTGCAAATGCAGTCTGCAGCAGTTTTGAGTGGTTCGGCAGGTCATGCCTCATCCTGCCTTTTCTGTGGTCTGGCATATCAACAGCCCAGGTTACAAATGCAATGTTCAGCAGCCACACTCTCACGGTGTTTGTTAAATTCTGCATCTGCTGGCATCTTCCATTAACAGAGGAGTGCAAGTGCCAGAACAAAGTTTTGTGCAGACCAGGAGAAGTTTTTAAAAAGGCAATCAATTCCTGTTGATGACCTTTTAAAAGCTTGCATGCATTATTGGCAGCGTGACATTTAAACATGCCGTTTGTGGTTTTCAAATGGCTTGAGATGCCCCTGTAATGCTGGTACAGGTGATTGAAATCAGACAACTACTTGAAGACAAACTGCCTGCAGCCTAATAAAGGCAGGTTCCGATGCTGTAAAACGGCATGGGATTGGATGTACTGCCAATGCAGAGGGACATTGAACCTGGACTTTGATTGGATGTACTGCAAATGCAGAGGGACATTGAACCTGGATTTTCTTAGCTTTCCAAAATAAAATAAAAAAACTTTGGTTGGAACTGAATCAGGTCCAATTTAGATTTTTTAACTTTTTTAAAAATTTTTAATAATAAATAATTATCTTTCCATCGTACATTACGCTCCTAATAGTATATTCGCAATGAACATTTTATGTCCTTTTGCGTGAGTTGCATAGAAAGTTTTTAAATATAATAATACAGTGTGTTTTAAACACATTTTAATTTATCACTAGACCCTGTGAATGGCACAGCTAGTTGGTTTGTTAAAACAGCAGCCCCTGCTGATCAGAATTTCAATTGCCGGTGAGGATTTTGGTAAACTATGCTACAGTAGTGATGCCTGGTAAATTTTTGTGTGTGTGTGTGTGCGATTTGGTGTGTAATGACTGAAATAAATAAACACATTCTAGTCTACTGAACAGTTTCTCTCTTTTCTTTAATTGGTAATTTGACGAGCTGTCGTGTTTATTTTTACTCCTGAGTGAGTTGATACTGTGCAATGGTACACCATATACTTTTGTTTTCCAGCTAATTCAAAATGAATATTCAAACTCGAAAAACCCATGTTTTTAGTTCCACTCTAACTCGATTGGCATTTAGACTGTTACATTTCCAGCTGACTCCCACGTTAGCAAACCCCCTGGGGAAGATAAGCCTGAATGGAACTATTCAGTAACTCTGTGAAAGCAGGAGCCCCTCAGACGATAGAAAGAAGGTCTATGTGTTGGCAGTTCAGAACTGAGTGTTCACTGTGGCCCAGTCACTAAGAGAAAGGAACAGTATATTAGTCATTGCAGGGATGTTCTGTATTGTCTTTCTCTGCAGTGTCTCACAACCACAGACTCATCTGAGGTGTAGTCATGAGCTAAGGATAATGTAGGAGGCTTTGTGTGACTGAATGGAGAGGATTTATATGGTACTGCCACCCTATTGGTGATTAAAATGGACCTTCCTATGTACCAGGAGATTAACAGCATAGGCATACCTGTGCACACATGCCCGCACACACATTAACACGTACTCACGCACACTGACACACACTCCTGCAGTGCTTAAAATAAGACTTTCGTTGCATTGCAGTTTGAGACTTTCACGGTTTCACTTTTTTATTCTTTATAATTCCCCAGTTCTGTCTTTTCACGTCAGTGTGTGACTAAGAGGTGGGAAGTATAGTGGTTGATGCACTAGTTCTTTCCACATTATTTTAAATACAGAGTGTGTAAAAAGCCCCCACAGTATCATCACCCTCGGTGTTCCAGGGGATTGACTAATAAGAAGTGTAATGTGTTATAATTATTATTTGTTTATTTAGCAGATGCCTTTATCCAAGGCGACTTACAGAGACTAGGGTGTGTGAACTATGCATCAGCTGCAGAGTCACTTACAATTACGTCTCGCCCGAAAGACGGAGCACAAGGAGGTTAAGTGACTTGCTCAGGGTCACACAATGAGTCAGTGGCTGAGGTGGGATTTGAACCGGGACCTCCTGGTTACAAGCCCCTTTCTTTAACCTCTGGACCACACAGCCTCCTGTTGACTGTTCAGCAGGTGGCTACAGGTTACTGTCCTGACTGCACCAAAAGGTTTAGAGGAAGGATTTAAAAATATGTCCTACTGAGATTACCATACATTTACTGTAATGTAATGTCACAAAAAACAACTTTACACTGTACTATTGCAGAGAAGTGCTAACCAAAATCCATTATGGATCTCCATTAGCGTCAGCAGCATTATCAATGGTTCCTGTGACTTTTATGTTGAAGGTAGTTTGATTCTTTGCTTTAGTTCACAATGTTCGGAGGTACAGACAATAATTAAGATAAAAGCAAACTGCTTCTCTCTGGTATATTCCAAACTGATACAAAGAGATAGCCAAACGATATATGATGGAAAAGGGGTACCAGTAATATTGCTTGTGCTCAGAGGTATGAAAATGACTAGCGCTCCTTTTGAAGAAGCTTTGGTGGTAAAGTTTGCAATGCTGCAGACAGTCAGTGGGCCCTGTTTTCAGTTCATCTGAGCTCTTTTGAAATGCCACTCTGGCGAGTGCAATTGTCGCATAGTGTAATGTGCTTGCTCTGTCCCATTGTTCTGTCACAGTGGCATTCTCTGCAGCAATCTCAAGATAATTTATTCCCCGCTGTGCTGCTTTATATTACAAAAGTACGGCTGGATTTTTAAAATTCATGCTGTTTTTAGTGTAAGTATTCTTGAAAAGCAATCGTGACTACACTGCTGTATTATTAAAACACCCTCTTTCTTTTATTGGGATATTGTTCAGTTTTCTATTGTATGTGCAGCTACTGTAATTATTTTGTCGTGTGGGCCTCTGTCTGTAAATTACATTTGAAAATAGACAGTTTTGAATTATCTTAATGCTAGAGTCAGGTTTATGTACATCACTGGAGTTAAAACAAGTAATAACACCTTAAAATGTGTTATATACTAAATTATAATTTCAGAAATGACATCTAGAATTTTTAATAAAGCTTTTTCTAAAATAACATGATGTAGATTATAGCTGAGAAAAACCGGTGGTGTTACAAATGGTAAATACCACTGAATGGCCACTAAGGGGCGCCGTAGTGCTCTGTATTGAATGTTAATGATCTGCCTGGTTTTGTGAAACATACCACCTTTCATTTGAAATAGGGACTTGGTATTCTAAATTTTTAATTCAGTTATGACATTTGCAGTAATAATGCATACAGTGATAAATGTAATTCTGCATAGAGTTGTATAAGTATAACAAATACAAGCAAATGTATCTATTTTATTGCAGTGAAAGCTGTTTGGGACACCAGTATGTATATCCACAAATTAAGTTAGATTATTTAGATAATTAAATAAATGTACTGTTTGTTTGTTTTGCTGTAATATTGAGTATTTGCATGTAGATGTCCGTGCATCATATTTCAGATGGTGGAATGGCACCGTGTGTTTTGTGATTTGTTGTTGTTGTTGTTGTTGTTGTTTTGCAGTGCATCAATAAGCACTCACATGTGGTCTAATTGGTGGGATGGATAGTGGAAACACATCGATATATTTTGCTATGTACCACAACCCTTATACGATATAGCATTCCATAGCCACAGCTTTTGCTGTTGCCATACTTTTCTCAAGGGAGCATGTGCCTGAAAGCGAACCGCGAAGGCATTGGTTGGTTTCTGTCACATGGTCTCTTGTTCGGTTTGCTTCCGTTCGAATAGCATCACGTAGATGAGTACAGCACAAGCGGGGTGGAGGGGGGTGCTGTTCAATTAACAGTGTGGCTGATTGAAAATGAAGTCCTGTCTAAATCATTTCACTAGGGCTCTGTGTACCAAGGCTATGACAATCAAACAACTAACAGTGTATGGCAATCTCTTTAGTGTATTTCTGTCTGTAGTCGTATATAGCGCCTGGGAGGATCATATGTTCCTGATTTAAACAACGTATTTAGACACCACTAAGTCCCATAAATGCACAGACTGCCTTTCTGTAAAAACAAGATATTATATCTTTTCTATGTACCATGTAGGTCTACCATAATTTAATTGAAGACACATCTTTACTGCTGAGTATTTTCCCTTTTATCTTTATTAATATATTTATAATTAAATATCTTACAGGGTTTTTAAACAGGCACATTTTAAAAGACACAATTTGTGCTACCGAAAGTGATTTAAGGATGCATTTTCTTGATTTATATCATTTGTGGTCAACTGTGTAACAATCCTAGGCTTGGGATGAAATTTCTTCCACTTCCTAATTTGTATTCCTTTGTCTCTGCCTTGTGTGTCTCATCAGATGGATCTGAAAGACAGCAAGATGCCTGAGCTCCTGATTAAATACTGTGTGAAGCATAACCTTTAAATGGTATGTGTCTGCAGAAGCAGCTGATAGCACTGGGTAAAGCTTTTGGTCTACATACAAATAGGTATAAAATGTATTCTGTTCAGTGAAGGTGGAAGTATAATAACATTGAGTTAGATTTTCCCCATATATTTTAATGAAGACTAAATAATGTGTGTCACTGAGAGAAGTTTCCATAGATAAGCCCTCTGAAAGAATAGTAGCCAGTGCAGAATATGTAATGTTACAATGGAAATCAGAAATGTAATGAGGTCTGCTATTCAGTGTCTGAAGAATTAGAGAGTACTTCATGCATGCAACGTCTGACCTCAATAGATCAAAGTGATTTCAGGCTGTGCGAAGCATCCACACGCACACACATATGCACATGCACACAGACACACGCAGACACATCCACAGCCTCATGCATGCACATGCACACAGACACACGCAGACACATCCACAGCCTCATGCATGCACATACACACACACATATACACACTGGCAGACAGCGAGGCCACACTCAGGTCTCTCTGCATCTGCCTGAGGTGGGAGCACTGGTTTTGTGAGATACAGCAGTAATACCACAGTGCTTTTATAAGATGATGAAGATGAATAAAGGCTCTCTGCTCGTAGCCAACTCTCAAGGCTACTGAATTGTAAGGGATTTGTACACTGGGTGACATGTTTTAATAAAAACTAGACAATAATGAATTCTTGATGTTGATAAAGAAAAGGGAAATGTTTCCTGAATTGAGAACGAGGGAAGACTAGAAAGGCTAGTGTCTTCGGGCGATGAGGGATACATGCTTCAATGGAGATACGACATAATCGTTTTTATGTGACCCACAGATTGCCTTGTAGTGCACTCGGGCTTTCCTTCACTGGCTGAATTAGGGAATGGAACAAATTCTGATCAGTTTAAACTCCTTCTGATAAAACAGGTGTTGTGCAACATGGTTCCGGTGCATTGTTATCTTGACTGTAAGTATTGTTCTGTGATGAATTCTTGTGCTGTTATCTGCTGTGGTAACGCAGAGCAGTACTAAGCGTTCCTTTTGAGGAAATCAACATGAAGTGGTTCTGAATGCAGTGGCTGGGATCTTTACTGAGGTCTGTGAAGGACAGCGATGTAGGATTAAATTAACTTTATCGGCGTGCTCGAATAGTCCCTGGAGCCATGGGGAGTCGTTGCTTATCATTGCTTCAAAGCTGAGTTTCCATAGTTACAACAATGAGCAATTAATATTGCATCAGAACATCTAATATTGGTGTACAATCTCGTACAGGCTTAGGGTCAGGTAGTTGAAACTAGGTTTAAAAGGAAACTTTATACCGCACTTAACCACAGATTCACAGCAATACGATTTAAGCATATTTGAATTACCCTATATATATATATATATATATATATATATATATATATATATATATATATATATATATATATATATATATATATTTTTTTCTTTATCATTTATCCTCAGATATAGTACAATGGGCTATAGTAATAATAATAATAATAATAATAATAATAATAATAATAATAATAATAATAATAATAATAATAATTTAAAACATATAATGTTTCTTTGTATTATTTTTGTATTTATTTTGGACAACCCTACATAATTTATCATTACAAAAGTCCCCTACTGTCTGGTGTCTAGCCAGTAGAGTGAAAGGCTTTGTCCGAGCCAGCCACAGTTTTTGTTGTATTTAATTTGTTTCAGTATACAGGATTTGGGTCAAACCGCTGCTAGTTTACAGTACAACTCCCTCAGCCCCTTGATTGGTTCATTTAGTAGCTCCTTCCAAGGTTGATAATTGGCAAATCCCAATATTCATCTAAAACCTTGGACTTTATTTTTTTCTATATTGTTTTCTCATATTGATTATTTTTGTATTACGATGCCAAGGGCAGTTTTGGTAGTCTGCTGCTGAAGCCAGGATTGCGTTTGTGCTCTGAAACTCTATTATATAAAGACTATATAAAGATAGATGAAGCATTGTGCACAGTACATGGCCCATCACAGTTGTGGAGTAATTGAAGTTACTGCTCTGATGCCAGTTCTTATCATCTGGTTCAGGTCATCAAGCGTGTAGTTCAGTACTGTAGCTCTGAATCTGGTCTGCCGGTATGTGAAAATCCATCCCACGCGTATTTCAAGACCATCATATTCAGACAAGCCTTTTTCTTCTCATCTGGATAAAGTCCAAATGTACTGGCTGTCAATAGACTGAACGGCCGGCTCTGAATGACTCGCTTACTGCAAACTGGTTCTGGCACGTCGTGAATGGTTTCTAGTTATAGCCAGTGTGTGTTCGCAAAGTGCTACATTATTGATTAAACTGGTTCATAATGTTACATTGTGTCAGCAGGAACTTGACTGTGAAAACCATCTGCTGTTGTTTACTGTAAAAATATACAGTGTCTGTTTGCTTTTGTTACTTTTCTACTGCTGCTTCAAACGTTTAGTTGTTTCGACTGATCATACTTTAGGTCAGTAAATACAATTGGTTATAAGTCTTACCCAAGTCATTTTTCTTTTCGTCTTCAATAGAGGGAAAACAGTCAATCTTCACCAGTTAAGCGTGGGCCCGATCGCTCAGATCGCTGCCACTGACCTGATCATTTCAGTTAAAAAAAAAATCTGATTCTGTGAAGGGCACCCATGTTATTTTACTTGCAACGTAAAGCTATTTTATAGCTGGGACCCCTATACAAGTGAGCTGGGTCTGGCATAACCCAACCCCCATTCAAAAAAGCAATGTACTATTACATTAAAGCACTGCACCACCTAGCCCCGAAGGTCTTCTGTACTGACAGTGATTTACCTAGTTTAAAATAACCCATTCTAGTAATCACAGTAACATGCACTGCAGACCTTCTGTAGCGTGCCCCACAGTGTTCATATCCTCAGACGTTGAGCTTGATCAAACAAACGCAGATTGAAGCTCTCTCGACCTGCAATGAAACGATGAATTTAAATGTTACGACAGCTGCCTCGAGGGATGGGGATCAGGGCTTGGTACTGAAACGCTGCGAGTTATTTTTCGATCACACATAGGCTGCACTGCGCAGGTTTCCTTCACAAATTGCATTAGATCCATTTTGACATCTGTGATCCTTTTACCGTGCAGGCACTGACCATGTATGCATAATATTAGGAACCTGTATTAGCAGGCTTGGCACTCGCCATCTGTATAACATACAGGGACTTGACTGGCATAAACAGGCTTGCCCATTTGGATAATTACATGGCGCGAGTAGGCAACCAAGTAATGCTATTGCTATGCTTACATCTTGGAAGAAGTTAATCGAATTTTTCTAGGCTGCTTGAATAATTAGCATTTTTATGATTTTGCTGATTGTGTTTTTGTTTGCAGCCAGAGGCCTCGGGTCTGTTACCCTTCAGAATTGTTAGTGGGGGTCTTTGATAGCCCTTTGAATAATAGTGTTGAGTAAGCGTCTCTTTTGCAGCAGCTAAAAGGCTGGACGTTTTCCCTTGTTAAAGTGGACAGAAAGGCAGACTCACAGTCACGCAGAAATTAGGTTTTTGTAAATCCCCAAACTGGATTTTGGAATACAGCTAAATGTTCTGAGAAAAGGTCTAGCACTTGTACTTTTTCGTTTTCTATGGAGTGTGAATGGCTTCCTTCTCCAGCTGGCTTATTAAACCACGCCATTGTCGTCAGACAATATGAGGATCTGTTTACTGACTGTGGGGATTAGGGGAGATCCTCCTGTGTGGGCTTGTCTCTTAATAGATGTAGTTCTGCTTCAGTTAATGCCTGTGTCTCTTGTCTTCAGCACAAAGACACAATTTGGCGCTTGTGGCATTGAGCATCCATTTAATCAAATATTTGACAGCTATTTTACTACAAATGTTGGTTTTGATGAGGTTAATAAGCCATGTTCTGGATTTCAGTGCAGTAATTTAGATCTTGTGTCAATTAACACGCAACGCAACCTCAGCCTAACACTGTGCGGCTATACTAGCTATTGTGTATCCGTGCATCTGCCTGTACCGTGACTAAACCTGTGCAAAGGAAATAGTTATTACCACAATAGGATGGAAAAAGACTACTTTATCCTGAAACAGCAATTTTAGAAGAGGGTTTAAGATTGTTGGATTTCGGGTGGTCATGCTGCTTCAAGAGAACAGTGTGCAGTGCTGAAAAGCAATACAAGCACTGCTGATGGCAACCTTGCCATCCGATAGATTTCATGTACAATTTGAATTTCGTACACTTCTAGTCATTTAGTTTCCTTTTTGATTACAACTTTTTAATGTGCTTCTATCTATATTGAGGCCCATCTCTTTTATTTCCAAAACGACCATTAGAAACGACTATTACTTTCTGATGTGAATGTGTTTTACCCAGTGCCTAAACACACTACGGTACAGTATGTAAGAACAGTGATGAACTGCAGGGTCACTTGTTCAGTACAGTTTTTTGCCCTGAGGGGTTGGGTTACCATCTCTCGGCATATGTGTGTGTTTTTTTCCTGCTACGTCTAGCCAATCAGGGCTCCCGAGGGGGCTCAGGCTCCCAGCAGGTGCTGCAGGGACAGTGCTAGTGAAGTGGACCCTGCTAATTACCATGTGAATCCAAGGGAAACCGTCCACCCATCTGTCTCTGTCTTCTGCTACTCCCCTGCCTCCGTTACCACGCACAGCCAGAAGTGAACTCATTCCTTTTGTTTGGCTTTCTTGAGCCGTACCTTCTTTTGATTGGACTGCTCATCTGCTTGATTGTTATGTCAAAGAGCAGGCTCCTGCTCTGGACAGCGTAGTGTTTAACAGCTGACTGAATGGCACGGCTCTGAGAAATCACAAGAGTTTCTCCTTTTTTTTTATTTGTGGAGCTTATTCAGCCGACACAGTTTAGAGAAAAACACTGGGAAGCCTGTGACAGCCTATTAAAATAATGCCTCTCTGGAGAGAAAAGCTACTGCAGCATCACTTGTAAAAGACCAAGCGAGAGTGAGAGAGAGAGAGGAATAGAGGAAGGAAGGGAAGACATCTACTGTTTTTTTCCTGTTATTTTGGAGCATCTCTTGAAAAGACAGAGGAGCCTTCTGGTGAATGGAGAGAGAGAGAGAAAAGGAAGAGAGAAGAGATCACTTCCCCTGCTCTAGTACTCTGCTGCGTTGCAGCCAGACCCTCTTGTTTTTTGAGTCTCGCTGGTCCCTGTGTTGGGTGATGTAAGAGAGCTGGGGGGTCTGTGAACTCTTTCAGCTAACGGATACTCGTGCTCTTCCCTGTTGCCTGGTTTCAGAAGCTGGTGGATCGCTGTGCTCCACGGTCTTTGTGTTGTGAGATGAGTGTTGCTTTTCGAATCTAAAGGGAACGAGCGTGACAGACAGAAGGAACGTTGAAGCATGGAGCCTCCTAGTCACCGTGGCCTGCCCCGACTGTCCTGGATTGATACTCTCTACAGCAGTATGTGTAGATTTCTCTTTATTTCTTAATGTGTTTTGTATTAGGAGTCTATTTTACTGTAGGCGGTACTCAGAACAAATGTGTTTCATGAAGCATAGAATTAGGATTGCTGCAGTCAGGTGTGATTGATTCCAGAGGAAAACACAGTGCTGTTTTTTTTTAGGATTCTCATTTCATTAGCTTTTGAAACTAAGTACTGTATTTCCTTTATTTGAGAGACACATTTTTATATTATTGAAAGATTAATTTTTATGTCCAGTCCAGCAGGTAAACTCTCAGAGATTAATAGCAACTTTTATCTGCAGGAACGTTAACCTTTGACTTGTATTTCAGAAAGGTAAATATTAGTGTTTGCCATGGATACACATTTAGCTGTGCTAAATTGGCTTGCATCGTATAAAGCTTCAGTAAATATACCTTATTCATTATATCTAGGAATTCATTTTGTTTCTGTTTATTATTTATTTATCCTGGAATCACTGTAATGCTGCCAGATAGCATGATTGTGTTAGCTTACCTGTAAAATGAATTTCCGCTGGATTCTATGAGCTTGCCTGTATTTTACTGTAAACCTCAGTAGGTTACTTATGTAAACAGCTTTGGTGAACTATAATGAATCCACAATGGCACACTGCTATGCAGCTGTATACTGTAACCCCTTATGCCTTAACAGAACTAGAAGCACAAGGTTTGGGAATTGCTTTTATTGATACAGTTTAGACTGTGTAAATAATAAGTGTAATAGCACATTGTAAAACAATGTGAAACAATGTGAAACAATCAAGCTGATTCTGAAGAGCATGCAGCTTGCAAATCGGGTCTGAGGACATTACAGGGTTAATCTTGTGTAAGAGCTTGTTCGCATCTAATGTTTAATCTCTACAGCACAGCACACCTCAGTACAAAAAAATCCAGGATCATGGGACTTTCAAATAAAAACAAACAAACACAGCGACAGTTTACAACTTACTTGACCTAAAAGCGATTTTACAGAATGTTTGCATAACTTGCTTTCTGTCATAATTAGCTGCGTTTATCGCTATATATTTTATATATTAAATCGCATAATTCAATATTCAGGATAAAACACCAATTGCTACGAGTCAGTCTCCCTGCTTTGCATTCTTTTTGTTTTTCTAGTTTCCTAATGATCCAGTTTAGTATATCTAACCTGAAGCACTGTCTTCACTTCAGATTACATGCAGTTTGAGTGGAAATTGACCTTTTGGTCTCCACAACTGCAGTTTGTCCTTTGTTACAAGTTAAGATGATTAGCAGAGCAGAATATTTGTTAACCTATCTTTTGTACGCTAGCTTTGTCACCACATTAAATGACTTAATTCATCCTGCTTTACGCCCCCTGTATGCATGGATTAGCCAATCAGTGATGAGTATTTTGACTGGTTTTCAGAAGGCTCCAACACCTGAAATACATGTGCATGCCCCACATCTTGGATTCGGATCTAGCAATAGAAATTCGGGGAGTCTGTGCTGCCCACACCTTTCTAGAGTCCATCAAAGCCATGCTCTGAGATCCCCTTACTCTCACTGTTAACGCCCAATGAATTTTAAATGAGAAACGTATTGGTGTCCAAATACAGTGCTTGATCTCTTGATAGCTGCATGCATTATGACCCCAGTCTGACCCGTTCACTGGTGAGGTGAGTGGAGCCCTGCTACAGTAATCCTGTGGAGCTGCTGTTTTCGTGTAGATTTCATGGTGTGGGGATTAGCTGCATTTCTAGCTTGCACTGTCAGCTGCTAGTTTAGATGATCTAATGGAAGCCCATATATCACACAATGAGCTGCATCTGAGCTCCCTTGTGCTGGGGAGACGGGGCTGTTACACTTGGAGCAGAATATCTGCAGGTGTTTTATAGCCCCCTTGCTTTGGTCCCCGGGGGTTAATAATTAACCAGCTGCAGCGTGTTTATTTGGAACAAATTGGAAATGCGTTCAATGTGATGTACCTGCTACAAATCACTTGTCACTTTGTATAGCCCAGACTATTCATCAAAGTCCAGAGTGTTATACTGTAAGCATTATTTTCTGTGAAAGGGAAACCAACAGGGTTATATATAACAAAAAAAATAAAACAAAATGAAAACTTTGTTTTGGTGTTTTTGAACATTTCTTACCGACGATGATGTTTTGTTTTTTTTCACAAAGATTGCTTCAAAATTCAAAATAGCTTTGTTTTTTTTGTGTTTTTTAGAGCAGTTCCATTTTTTTTGGGAAGCCAAATAAACAACAACTTTAAAAGAACAGTAGAGGACGCAGCTATGGTATAGTGTTTACCATACTGACTTCATAAAGCCAAAAGCTTGACTTGAGCCATTTTTTTTCCCGGCTAATATGTAAAAGGTAAACAGTAGAATTATTATTAAAACGTTATGTGCCCAAGTCAATGAACTCTTAGCTGGGTAAAGCTAAGATCCACAATAACGTATTGTGCTGTGTGATGCTGGTTCTATAATAAGGTAATAAACTGGATTGTAAAACCTTGGTTAGCACTTGTTTAAAGGTTAAGTAAATCCAGCAAGTGCTGATCGGTGAGTCTGTTGAAAAGTTCAACCTGATTGTGTTACCAAACACATCAATCCTGTGCAACCGTGGATTCCATCTTCTTTCCACTGCAGCGACAGACTGCATGTGCTATGGAGGAAACAATTTAAAAGCTGTTCAGGACACTCCCTTGTACAATGTCTTACAGGTTTCTTTGTGCTAGGGACCACCATAGACAGATGGCACAACAGTAGCAAGATCACTGACCTGCATAAATGTTGTTGTAGATCTTGTAAGACAGCACGATACTTTCAGTGAATGTCCAATAGAAAATCAAACAAGGACCCGCGATCTCTAGTCTAGAGATGCAGTCCTTTTAAACAGTTACTGTACAGTATCAACTGGAGAGACGGAGTACCTTTTAAATCAGGTCTAAAGTAATAGCCTGTTGGGTAATTTATTTCTTTTACTTTTTGGCTTACCTGCCAAGATTCTCTCATTGCAATTCTGCTGGAACTGCAGGAAGACACAGAGGCAGCACTTATTTATCGTTCTGTTTTGAGCACTTCATTCAAGCCTCCATGTTGGAAGGTTTTGACAGTAATTATGTTCAAAATTGAAGTGGAACTTTTCCCTTCTGATGTAAAGGACAAGTGTCAATAATGCCTGCGGCTGGCTTGAAAACTGACATTTCTATCAATTGATAGCTGGCAATGTTCCCTAGATAGAAAATAATCATTTGATGACTAGCTACAGCTGTAGCATTGTACTGTACTTGAAAGGTGGCGATGCAACCTAGATTTAACAGTGGCTGTATGGGGAAAAATGGCATAACTTTAAGGTGAGATTTGAAGCTGTCCTCTATTGATAACAGATGTACCGTTTTTAACAGACACTTTTACAGACAAAAGATAATATGCATGTCATGGAGGATATCTTCAAATCTGAGCTCGAAGATAGGAAGGCATCTTTAAATCTCAAAGCAGATTCTGTTTTTCCCATGGAACCATTTTCCATATATTAAAGTTAAGCCAGGTTCTACATAGCTAGAGAAAGTGATACATGCAAACATCTAATGTGAGATTTTCTACAAAAGGCATATATTCATCTTTCAATTACTTTTCACGCCAGCCTTCAATTATAATTTTTTTTTTTATGTTCCACTGCCATTTGTCCAGCAATAAAAATACATGACAAGAAAGCAAAGGCACTGTACTCCAAACCTGGAGGAAATTGAGACTGCATGTAGGGTTTTAAAGGCAGCGAGTCCTCAGCTGATATGAAAGCGAAGCGATTGCAATGGCTGGC
Organism: Acipenser oxyrinchus oxyrinchus; assembly: GCA_030684275.1. NCBI lineage: Eukaryota > Metazoa > Chordata > Actinopteri > Acipenseriformes > Acipenseridae > Acipenser > Acipenser oxyrinchus. The sequence continues at coordinate 43,861 of JAGXEW010000465.1, forward strand.
CACATGAACGCACGGCTGCCATTTGGAATGCTTGTGTGGGACTGATTGTGGGGGCAGCTGGGTTTATCTGTCAGGGAACAGAGATGGTGCTCGAGTTTAAAGCCTTTGTCATCCCCTGCAAGGCGGACACTCTCTGGAAGAGAAGAAAGAGCAGCTGTCCCTCACCAGGGACAAAAATAGCTTTTCTCAGTCCACAGCTGGTCAGGCCACATGCCTAATGCACGGCAGGTGTGCGGCAGCCTGATCCTCTCAATGGGGAGGTAGCGAAATACAAAAGTAGCCTTTATCAGCCGTGCGATCCACTAGTACAGTATAAACCCCAGGACGGAACTGGCTGCTTCACCCGAAGTTACTGTTCCACTAGAGTCCATGGTTTGCTTTGTTGCAGTGGTTGATCAGGTCATGTGAATCCAGAGTCCTTTAGGAGAGTCTTTTAAAAGAGCTCAAAGCACCTCCTGCTGTAAAGAAGTCCATCAGCTCATCTGTTCGATCTGTCTGGCTCCTTGTCTAACACCTCACTCCATTAGGGAGGAAAGACCTTGCAGCTCAATTGGGTCCAGCGTCTGAGGAAACCGTAGCCCTGCCCTAAACTTGTTTTAGTCAAAGCAGTCTAGCCTTTAGGTAGGGGAGCTACAGTAAGAGTTTAGCTGTTTAAATATTTAAATGATAGCCACATGTTAAACATTTAGAGTTTTGTCTGAATCGTTCATGAGAAACAGAGATGGCAAGTACTGTACCTGTTCTGCAACCTGATCTGTTGTAAGCTTGGGTGAAAGATTAGAAGTAATCATAATGGATAGCTACAGTAATATATTAGCCAGTCTAGTTCTAGTGCATGGAAATGTGCTCCTGCAAGTGTACATTTATTTAATTGTTAATATAATAATATGAATACAAAGCTGTGCCTTGACATTTACTTTTCAACGTCCTCTATTTTGACCTGTAAGGCTGAGAACATCAATAGTGTGTTGTTTTGACAGTTCTGAAGGAAGCCTGGTTAGATTTGAATGCACAGGTATGCACATCAGTATTCTGGTCTGTGTGTTTACCGGGCTTGGAAGAGATGTCAGGTTGGGATCTGAACATCTGACAGGTTTCCTTTCTTGATTGGGATTGTGTTTTTGCCATGACTTTAGAGGAATACATGATTTAAAGACAATCAAACGTGCATGTAGTGCCTTTTCCAGAGAACATCAAAAAGTAGTCTTCTTGTTTATATTGCAGCTAAAGACTAAGAATGCCTATTTGGCACGAGTGCCCCAGTATCTAACTTCCAGTGATACAGTATGCACTATTATAGGTCTTTTAAAAGACACCACCAGAGTGCATTAGGGGAAACTCCTGGTGCATTATGGGACACTGAAAGTGGTTCTCAAACTGGGGGTCGCTGAAGCAAACATACTGTATAAAATGACTACAGTGCATTGCAACAGGTCTTTATAGAATATGTATATATAAAATTGCACATAGTTGTTCAAATGTGGCAGGGCTGGTGTGTTAAATGTCTTGAACAGTTTTTGAATGAAGCAACTTCGAGGTACAGATTTCTCCTGGGAAACGGTGAGCATTTTGAGCCTATATCTTTCCATGCTCTTCCGGACACCTGTTCTGCCACAGCTAACATGCTAATTGGCATATAGAGCGGCTGCCATGGTAACTGCGCAGCACTGTATATGTTCCATAATGTAAGGGGCGGATTATCTCAACGTACAGGCAGCTTCTTTATCACAGGATGCCAAACGCAGGGGTCTTATTAAATCTGTCATTGGGACCAGCCTCTTGCTCTGCAACCTTCTGCTCCAATGTATCACAGTTGAATTCATGTCTAATAAATACAAATGTTAGCCTTTTTCCACTGAGTCAGTCCTGTAACTGTTTGTTATTAAATGACAGAGCACTGATGTCAAGCACTGGACACTGTATAGCATATTGATTTGTTCAAGACAAAGGTCATTTTAGGGATATTGACAAAACACAACTTCCAGTGTTTCCAACACAGGGATGATCAATTCATTGTCAGTTAATCATTTTGATGATGTACATGATGTAGCATACTGTGATATCAGTGTGTATGGTGATACAGGATCTAAAACCACAACAGTACATAGCTATTTTATTATCTTGTGCCTTAAATGAGCATTTTACCTTGTTACGCATTATGACATCAGGACCCTCACCTGTACCATAACCTGCATGGTGGTACAGTATGTATTGTACTGAGCATGACCACCTCATTACACCCATAACCTAAAGACAGGCTAAGTGAGAAATGAAGATATTTTGCACCTTTTCCTTTTTAACAGGCGCATAAGCAACCGAAGGAAGTGTAGGTTTAATTTGTGCCTACCACTTTCTCATTGTGCTCCTTGTAACCATTGTGAAGCAGAGGGATACTTAATCTGCTGAACAAAAAAGCTTAAAAGGACCCGAGGGAATTGTATTCTCGCATTCACATAGCTGTTAAAAATGTATTCCAGGATGAATAGATCATTTTATGTTTGCAAAAAAAATGCAATGTACCAATACATATTGGTAATTAAGAATGCATTGCGTGGTGCAAGTGTTCCAGTTTCATTTAATCCATGCCCCCTCAACTCTGTTAATCCAGCGAGTATCTACAGTACTGTAGGTGGTAACGGCACGACTCTCATTATTAGCACGCTATCTTTCTAAAACTAGTGTGAAACAACCATTTACAGTACAAGTCCCTACACTTTGTATTTTTGTTTTGGTAACTTTATATTGTGTATTTTTTCTTTTCTGTGTAGCGTAGCGGATTTATCAGAGCTTTGCCTTGGCTTTTAGTTCAGGAGGCATCGTAAAGGCTTTTTTCTCATTCTGTCTCTTGCTGAAGATGTGAAATCTAGAGGTAATAGTTTAATGGATGGCTGGGCATTGGAAGCGAGGCATTAAATCAATCGAGGTGTTTAGGTGACGTCATGAACAGCATTGAATTACAGCTTTGTAATATGTCAAGCTATCCATTATGGTTTTGTTATATTCTTAAATAAAAGAAAGCTGGCACAAATAGAATTAGCTGCTTCAATCTCGATTCATCTCCATCCAACTTCCTTGAGAGTTTTCTCACCCTCATGTTCTCGTTCTAGCAACTTTTTGCTTTTTGGGGAGATTTCATTGGATCACAGAGGTAGTGCAGCCTCATACAGTACATGTCTAAAGTTGTTGGGGGCCGTAAACCTGTATTCTTGCTTCATGTTCGATACATTTTCCTTCCCTTGTATTACGGTTACAGTCCTATACTGAATTGAATCTGTTTTACTAGATTGAAGTTAGCTACGATTACAGTCCTATAATGAATTGAATCTGTTTTTCTCGGTTGAAATTAGCTATTTTTTGAGATTTGTTTTTGAGAGAAAAACTACTGTATTTGAAAGTTCAAATGCATTTCGAACTCTGCATTTCAGCGGCTTTGCAAAACCTTCAGATCAAAATAAAGATGCCGTTATTGCTGATGCCAGTGGAACATTTCAGATCTCCCATTCATCTCTCTTACTGCTGCGCTGTTTCTGGACTCTAGCACTACTAATGAGCAAAAATAAAAGAAACAGTGTGGCAGAATCTGTTGTAAGAGTCTACAGCTAGGGTCAAAAGTTTTGCATCACCTAGAATTTTAGGAATCTGCAACGTGGGTACAAACTCACATAGTGCTGCTGCTGCTGCTATGGATAAACTGTTTCTAACTGAAACCATGGATGCCCTTTATCAAGAAGGTTTGTGTGCTGTGTTCAGTTAGCATTGTCTTATTTAATGTCAGGGGATCCCCAAACTATCTTGGCTCAAGGCCACCCATGACATCCTGACAGAGGACCCCAAACGAGTCCTTAGAAATGTGAAATGATCTTCCTTACAATCACCCCCTTTTGTACGATAGAGGTAGTAAGTGTTACTTTCAGAATACAATAACTGAACACCTACTGTAGGGAGAGCGTTTATGTAAATTAAGTGGATCCCTGCTTATTTGGGAGAAAAAATTAGCTGCGACCCCTCTGAAACCATCTTGTGGACCCCCAGTGACCCCCAGACTCCAGTTTGGGAACCACTGATCTCTTTGATGGAAGCCTTTCTCACAAACAAGATTGATGCTCACTTCCGTTTGTTAATGCAGTAACACGGACAGGCTTCAGCTGCTCTGCTTCCCGCCTAAAATCTTGTCCTTTGGTGTCTCCACTATGGTGGTTTCCTTTCTCTGTGGTGAATGAATGGTTTTATAACCACGTTATGCATTATACAGCAGGTTTATTCTTTAATACACAGTTGATAGTCCAGGTCTTGATGGTATTCGACGTACTTTTTTACAACTTCAGGCTGTGGGGTGTATCTGAACTAGCAGCAATTTGGTAGCACGGCTAAAAGAAATCAATGCGGGTTATCTCATGAAATCAATATTCATCTAGAGAACTGGAAAATGTAATCGTGCTGCACAACTCTAGTTACAGTGGCCGAAAATAATCTTAGGGATGGGATGGACTGTGTAATTTGGTCTGCTGTGTGATTAGTTTGGACTTGCAGATCATTTTAACTTGGATTTCTCTCCAGTAACATTTCACACATTGCTGATATTTAGCGCGTTTCACAAGTAACACATGCCCAATTCAAAGAGGGCCTGAAGCCCTTCTTTTCTATGGTTGCATTTCATTGTTCTGTCTTCATTTCTCTTCTGTCTATTAAAATCATTATTTTGTTTCCGCTGCCTTTCCTCGGAGTGTGTTTGTAGCTTTTAAAGCACCAATTCTTAATGAAAACAAATGTCTTGCTCTTCAAGTTTCAAGCATGTGACGTTTACCAATGTGTTCATTTATGGTACATTTGTGAAGCAAGCCTCTGCTTGCTGAGGCGCTGAAATCTTTGGACAGCTCCCAAGCTTGCCTCTTCAGTTTTCTACTCTTCGCACCGTACAGACAAGCCTACACAACCATTCTCTCATTGATTTTTCAGTGTGTTGATTTTGTTTTACATGAGTGTTTAAACGTTATGTCTTGGTTCCATTAACTAAAAAGGGACTTTGTTTGTACTTGAAGATAGCTGGAAGCTTACGTGTCACTTTCTTAAAATATTGATACTGGCCTGGTAAGATGCTGTCTAATTTCACTTTTGGGATTCTAATTACAGTAGAACCTGTCATATCCGATTTAATTGGTTCCAGGGGTGCATTAGATATGTGAAAATGTAATTTCTCAGTAGGAGTTGTTTTACTACATTGTAATGTCGAGGGCCTAATAAATTCACAGTGTCAGGCACATCAGTGTGTCTTAAACACCATAGCACTGCCCGTATACTATACAAAGAAAATCAGTGAAATGATTGCAAAACAAAACACTGTACTTTGCCAATTTACAAAACAGCATTCCAAAACAGTTGTTAAGTGGTTATTTAAAAAAAAAAAAAAAAAAACAATAACAAAAAGCACAAATTGGCTTTGGAGTGTAAAAATCTTGTTTTCAGTAATTAAATGAATCCTTTCGTTTCTTGTTTTCCTTTATTGAACATGGTTAAACTGGGCAGCTTGTTTTACGTAATGTGTCAGCTTGTAAAAAGTGAAACTGAATCCATTCTGTCCTGCTAAGAGAGAGCTGAATGTAATGTGCATTGATCAGTTGCTAACCGCATGTGTAAGTGACACATGCCAGAGGTCTATCAGTAATTTCCACATTTGTACCTTCTATACATAGTTCACTAAGTGCATCATTCAAACTCCCACTTATTCCCAATTATTCTCCATTTAAAGCTATACAAGTCTCTTACTCCAGTTGCTGGTCCATTTAGTATACATGATCATCACATTTCTATACAATCCTGTGAAATCTTATACATCATATGCATTTGCACATTGTGCATAACTTGCCTTCCTATATGTACTTGGTACTGTACAAATGCTCGATCATGTTTTTGTATTGATCAGTGTTGAGTTACAGAAAGAACCACACCTCCATTGTGTAGATTGGATGTACTGGGGTCTGGGAGTTCCCTATATGAAACTGCTTCAATTTTAGCAAAGTCAAACTTTCTGAGAGTGTAAAAAAAAGTAAAGCGACATCCTGTTCATTATTTAAAAAAGCTGATGTAACTATACATAATTCATAGAGTTGACTAAGGATGTAAAAAGAGTTTATTGGCAAAATGTTATCATAAATCACCCTCAAGCTGTCCCAGCAACATTGTGTCATGTATTATATGTTTCCATGCCCTGAACAGTTTCGATATGCTGTCAGTTCCAAGGACTAGTACTAAAATTGTCTTAGTATCTAATTTTGGTGCCGTCAAATGGCATGAGCTATAGGAGATCATAAATTGGAAAGCATAACAAAACTGCTGGTTCAGCCATAAAACTTGCAGTGACTCCAGTACGTGCTTCTTGAACACATTCTGCAGTGTATGGCATGTAGAGTAACCTTACTGAAACTGATACTTTCATTCTCAGAGAGAATCGTCTTTTGCAAGGCTTATCTATAGAAGAAACCCTGGACAGAGTAAGAGTGTAAACCCACGGAGATGCCGCCCTTGTCAATTACATTGCACGCCATCCATCTTTTACTGTTGTGAAGCTGTTAACCAAGTCATCAAAGCCTGGCCCAGGAGAATGGGCTCCAGTACTTTATAAAACTACAGCAGCACATGCCACTACCTGTCTGATGTTAGGAGGCAGTGTGGTCCAGTGGTTAAAGTCCAGGGCTTGTAACCAGAAGGTCACTGGTTCAAATCCCACCTCTGCCACTGACTGACTCACTGTGTGATCCTGAGCAAGTCACTTAACCTCCTTGTGCTCCATCTTGTGGATGAGATGTTACATCAATGTCCTATTGTAAATGACTCTGCATGTAATGCACAGTACACAGCCTTCCTCTGTAAAGCGCTTTGTGATGGTAGTCCACTATGAAAGGCGCTATATAAAAATAGTTATTATTATTATTATTATTATTATTATTATTATTATTATTATTATTATTATTATCCCAGTATTGAACAGCCTTATAATTGGTGCAACGCACTATATTGCTGGGGTGAGATGAACCATCTAGCAGGCAAATAAATAAAACATCTAAGGTGAAAAAAAACACCAGGTGCTTTTTGTAGCAGTGCGGTGGTGATGCTGGTTTCTGCTGAATGGCTTTCAAGCCCCATAAACCAGCCCAGCTCAGGGCTTTTATTGCTGCTGTAGAGTGTCTAATATCATCAGGTGCCAGCACTCATTCACTCTCAAGTTAATTGAGAGCAGTTTAGAAATGGCAGCACGTGTAAACTGCAGGCACCTTGATATTATGAACATAATAATAATTCTCGTCAGACGCCACAGTTACTTTGCACTGAAACCTCAAAGGTTTTATCCATAAAACAAGAGTTATAGGAGGTCTATTCAATTGATGTTAACTGCTGCATATCTCAGATACGGCACTGTTTGGATAAATAATATGGGACCCTATGAGTACCAGTGTTATGGAAATCAAACATCTAACAGTGCATGTGAATCTCTATTGTGCACTTCAGTGTGTAAATAGCCAGGGAGGGCCCTAACTACGGCAGAATTTAGATCATTGCTATTTTTAGACACATATAATAAACCCCACAACATGAAATACCATATTGCAGCACACCTTTGTGTAAATCAAATTCTCAGTCTCTGACACTGTTGTTTAAAAATAAATAAACACCAGTAATACTGGTATAATATTAACTGCTAATTTTAATCTGTACATGTTAATGTGACATTTATAGTGTGGGAAAATGTAAAGAAATATCTCATTTTAACTGGCTGGAAAACATGTGTGTTGTTTATCAGGCGTCATTTGTGGATTGTTTTATGACACACGGTTATTTTTGTCACCAAATACATTTCAAGCAGTGCTTGTTTGAATATTCAAATATTTGGCCGAGCAAAAAGATTAAGACTAGTAATATGTAGAAGACGGTTGCCTTTTATATATTCATGTTTATTGAAAGCAGAAGCTTTTATTATTTAATAACGAGCTGCATGTTTCTAGGAAGGAAGGGTACTTGAGAGTGTGAGGTCAGGCCAGGTTGCTGATGCGCTGGTGTAAATGGAAGAATTCAGTCCTTGATGGGGAAAATCAAAGACGTTTAGGGTCTGCTCATTTGCATGTAACATGTCTGATGGCGTATTACTTTGACATACATATTAAAAGTGCAGGGTTGCATGAATAATGTGTGAGCAGCTGTGTTGCTATGGCAGTCATATATACCCCAGGGGACATTGTATTTGGATATGCAATGAAACACACATTATTTATTAAGATGTAGCACTGTGCACCCCAAGTTTTTGTTACATTCTTGTAATGATTTCTTACACAGTGTACAGTAAAGGAAACATCAGCTTGTATAATGCTGTGAACAGTGGACTCTTTCATAATGGATGCCCTCTGCAGACCGTATTATAAATAATCTTGATACATCATGCTTTACAGTTCATAACCCCAACTTCCATTTGCATAATGTATCAATCTGGTAAAGTGCACAAATCCATTAAAAGCTTCCCTGCCCTTGATAAACAGATTAGAAAACATTCCAACCCATTTCCTGACTCAGCCATTACAATGGAAGGTTGCATTAGAGCAGAGAATAGACGCCTGCACTTGGAATAGGATACGTGCCTAGTTTCAAGAAGACATTTGGAACAGGGAGATTCACATTTTGGCCTACACACACAATTCTCTTGTAATGTATTTCAAGTCTTTAATCTCCATTGCGCGAAGCATCTCCGAGTGTGTAGGCTCAGAGCTGGTGTTTCCTAAGAAACCGAAATCTAGACTAGGAAAGCTTTTCCGGGATTGGATTTAGGGATTACTTCATGCATGCAGAACCCCAGAGCACACCCAGGAGCTGTACGAGAGGTCGGCTGCATTTCTGAACACAATAGACCACTTCACTATGGAGGTACGCAGACCAAGAAATGGACAATGTAGGTACAACTGGATACCTTTCTTCTTTTTGTGACATACTTTCTATTACTATTTTAATAATGCTGTCATTTGTTTTAAGCAGTGCTTTTACAGATTTATCAGCATTCCAAATACATTCAAGTTTAAAATGTGTTTAATCTTGCAGTTTAAAAGATTAGGAAATGAAACGCAATCTAACACCCATACTGTATGAACGTCGCTACACGTTGGACGCGGAACCGTGCATCCGTAACAAACAGCTGACATCTTTCCATCACGTTTCACTGCTGTTTCTATGCAGGAAAGGATGCATTCCTGCAGTGAAATTGGACTGATTCTCACCTCGGTGTTTCTCGCCCCATAGCTTCCTGTGGCAGCCGGCGCGTAGCTGTGAGCTTGACTCTGCCCCTCATTGGACCAGCTGTCCACAGCACTCTGCCCAGTCAGTGGACTGGGCCCTGGAGACAGTGGCTTCCCCAGCACTGGATAGCTTTTTCATGAAACTCATCTGAACGGGGCAAGCGATATTCACTGCTTCAGCGCTTTTAAATGTCTGAATCCAGACACTGGGGTACAAAGTACTACAAACTGCCTTGGTTTTCGAGATAACTGCAGATTAATTAGTCCAGTTACACTAGCAACATGTTTTATGATTTTCTGATGCTCTCAGTTGCCCCCACTGATCAAAATGTGGAAAATGGCAGCACTGCCAAGTTTTAACTGGCGAGCAGATCCATGTGGGCCATTTAACAGGGTTGATGGCGCAGTAAACCATTATTCATGAGTGCTGCTTACTGATTGAACAACGAGGCGAGGTAGAAAACAAGAATCTCCAGGCCATTTCAAATAATTTGCCATTTTATTTCCATCTTTATTATTTCACAACTGCAATGGCAAAAAAGGAAAAGATTAGGTGAATATTCTTAATTTTAAATCGCTGTTTTTTTTGTTTTGTTTAAACAGCTGAAGAAGGGTTTTTGCCCAAACGTCCTGAAAATAAAATATTTTTTAATCTTTTAAACCTTTTGTGTACATATACATATACATACATACACACAGCTATGGCCAAGTTTTTTGAAGGTTTAAATCTTCAAAAAGCTTGTTTGGTTTCAGTCTTCCATCACATACAGATTTTGTTTTGTATTAATGCCTTGTTTTTAGAGAGCTAACCATACATTTTAATACATTTAATGTACATTAAACTGAAGTAATAAGAACCTAAAAAATAAATCATAATAATGTTTCAACTGCAGTAGCAGCGCTCCAGAGAACTGTAAATGCACCTATTTCAAGGAGGAACACCATACACGCCTTCTTGCTCTCTTGTGCCACACAGTGAAGGAAGAGGCTAACCCACTGTGCCACTAACCACACTATGGTAAGCCAAATGGTACTGTGCAATACTTATTCATACTAATGCAGTAGCTCTGGGTTGAGGTTCCCTTCACAGTGCTTCAATATTACAGACTACTCTCAATATGCTTCCACATCCCCCATAAGATGGCCCTCTGGCTCAACGATCCAGACTCGGACCACATTGAGAGCATTAGCTTGTGAGTTCCCTGGCTGGATCTGTTCAACACAGTGTGGCTAGGCAGCACTGCATGTAGCCTTTGCTGTAGCTGCCATACTACCACCTGTGTGGAGTGTGTGACTTGAGTACTGTTGTTTTGTATTTTACAGTATACTGCAAGTGTTGTAAACAACATGCATCCAATAATTCTGCTTTGACTGCACCTGTTTGTGTTCAAATGAAGTAGGGAGGTGCTGGACCCTCAGACCCTCTCCAATCCTGGAAAAGAGAAATATTTTTGTCATGGATTTCATGCTTAAAAAGTGACCTGAATTAGATTTTGCTCAGCAAACAGGACCATCAAAGCTAGATTTGATTGCCGCTCACGAGAGTTCTGAAGTCTGTGAAGCAGCTAGACTTGTCAGCTGGCATTCTCAAGGCGTATACATCTAGGTTCAATTACAACAGTTTTTTTGTCGGTTTACTGGTAAGGAATCTGCAGACTGATCTAGTCGTACAGGAAAGACAACTCCACAAACCAGCACACCAGTAAACTCATCAAATACTCTAATATTGATATCCATGTCCATTTTAATCTATTCTTCACTGGTAAGCTATACTAACCTTACTAATCATGGAACTGTTCAAATATACTTTAAGGTAGATGTACTGTTGAAAAAATTGGGGAAAAAATAACTATTGGACATTATTTGCATAATGTTGTTTTTGTTGGTGGTGGTTTCGTTGTTGTTGTTTAGCCTTGCTCTTAGCAATTTGACTAGTGTTTCGACCCACCTCTAATGTCCACATGCGTTTGCAAAGGACACAAAGGCAAACTCATTCTAAAAGAAGTTTACACACCTGTCTCTCTTGACTGCCGATCGCTACAGCATGGCTTTTTTCGAAGCTGTTTGTTTCATACGTTCCCTGACAGCAGTGGATGGTAAGACTTTTCATTTTAGGGCTTTTCTGTTTGTATTTTACTATATTCTGGATTGAATTTACAGCTATGGCCAAACATTCTGCATGACCTAGAATTTTAAGTTTGAGACATATTAAAAAAAAAAAACTGTATGAACGTAATTTTGATCTTTTATTTAACGTCATGTAATCAAAGTACAAAATGATATCGCAAAAGTCTCCGGAAGCCATAATAGTAGCACAGTATTTCATGTTCGATTTCAAAATGTCATATTTTTCAATTTTTTCAGTGTTTCATTAAAACTACAAAGCGGTATGTAATTCAGTATGTTAATGTGACATTTATTCAGCAGGTTTCATTAGACTTTATGAAGCGAGAGTTAATTCTATAGGATGACGCAAAGCAAAAAGATGGCAGGTGGCAGATCTTTGGTATGTAGCTTTGAATGATTGCCATACTTTCAGTGGGCATTGAGCTGATCAAACTCTACTGCACTCTCTTTTTTAGCTAATAAGGACAGCAATGTTTTTTGTTTTTTGGTGACTAAAATACACTAGTTGTGAAGACCTCCAAGGTTTCTTCTTCAGTTGAGATGTGAAACTGGGGGTAAAGAACGTCATCCTGTAGGTCAGATTAGCTTCTGCAATGAAGTAGCGGTAAACAGTTTTTGTTTTGTTAGTAATGAACATGAATCATTTTCACAAAACAATGAGCAGGATGTCCTGGAGCAGAAACCGACCAGAGAAGGGAGGCAGTTGTGGTTTCAGACTTGTTTCAAAGTGCTGATTGTGAAGGGAGATTAACTGATCGTTAAAATTATTAACATTTTCTGTTGACCAAAAACATGCTACTATTCTTTCAATATTGTGTTTTAAATTGCTTATTTAATGGCTGTGCAAAATTAGCCATCATGTGTACATTTTAGAAAAAGGCCATATTTACTGTATGTGTTGAATAGCAATACACTTTGATTGTCTGAATGAAACTATTTTACTAACGTACCTGTGATTTATGACAGATATCATTAAAAATCCATTATGGATGGAGGAGATTGATTCACTGGGCATGTAGAGTAGACAACAACATTTACAGTTCTATTGAAGGAATTCATTTCATTTCCAATAAAAATGCAATTGCTGTATGAGAAGAATACCTGTACGGTGTTTCTGGGGATCAGTGACTTTCTCTTGGTGCTATATTTTTATTTTCAGTTTTTTTTTAGTTTAAAGAGAAGCTTAGCATTCCAGGCCAACTAGACGGATGCATTGCAGGAGCTGCTGTTTAAGCAGCAAAAACACAGCACACCTAAGTAATAAGTGAGAAGTCAGTTCAGTTTAGTATGAAGGCTGCGTTACTGGCTTGTAATGGCAGTTTTGGAGATGAAGGGGTCCTCTGTCTACCAATCCAGTCCCTCCTCTTTTTGCAAGTATGATATTGAATTTGTGTGAATTAACACCTTTTCGTCATTAAAACTTGTTGGGATTTATGATCTCTTCACGACGACCAAAGGAACTGGCCAAACTGGTTCTACTCAAGTGCCTTTTAGGGACTGAGGGACTGGTGAACTGGTCCCGTGAGGAGGAGTGTGAGGTCAATTAAGGGTGTTCATGGTTTACAGTTAAATCTTGGTACACTTGTTTCATTTTTTAAAATATGCATTTCATATACAGCTGGATGTCACGGGAATTCATTTAACATTGACTATTGATTCCAAGAACCACACTTTACTGTAGGATTTCACATTATTATTTTCATTGACAGTTTTTTTTTACCTATCATGTAACTGCACATGTGAAAACTAATTTCTTTGAAATACATATTTTATATAACTGAAAGTCAGTGTCCATGCATGTGTGTGCGGTCGAGGAGGAGAAAGGTTAGTTTTGCATATGCTTTGTATACTATACAGGCATCTTTGTTTCCTACTGCGTGTGTCTGGGATAAGAAGTTATAAATAGCACAAAAGATGTCCTGTTTACTGCTGTCGGCTTTTCAAAACACAGTTTTTCTATTGCATCCTAATAGTACACGGAGTACTGCAAAAGTCACTATTCTCATTTATACTGTACCAATTGGACATGGCTGTTTTAGTTTCAGAAGTGAGGTCTACAATGTCACCTCACAAGATAACCAGTGTCTGTTCCTATACTCATGTTTGATTGGTGATTGATGCATCCCCCTCCCTGTCGGAATCTGCTACCTTTTAATTCAAGCTCTTTCTCATTATCAAACACATGGCTGCTAATTGTTATGCTCCAGTGTGATCACATTTCCTTGGAGGGTGTTGTTCCGCAGATGGCCGCGACAATCCGGAGATGCAAGAGAGATGCTGTTGCCGAGTTTGCATTGACATGTGAGGAAGTAAAAACCCTGCTGGACAGTAATCTGCACCTGGCTTTTAATTTATTATGCTCTTCATCAACACAGATAAACAGTGGGATTTTTCACTGGCTGACAAAGGAGAAACCAGAGATTACAGTGTGGTAATGTCAGTCGTGCTGTCCATGTGTGCACTAACAGGATATCGAGCACTGAGCTGTACAGAAATTGAATTGGAACGTTTTAAAAAGGGTCCGAGGTTTATAATTAATAGAGTATCGTATTGCTGGTTTATTAGTGGTAGAGAAAAAAAAAAAAGAACATCCTCTAGTACTATATGAATTACATACAGAACTTCAAAGTGTACTGTGTGTGAATACCTGTTCTGGCTCTATTCCATCTTTTGCTGATGTCTTTTTAATGGGATGCTTGTGTGTTACCATTACCAAATTCCGGAGGTAATACTGGATCAAGTGGAATTTTATGCAAATGTGAAACACAGGAAAAACAAATATTGAAATCGAACTGAATTTAATAGCTAGAATTTATCTAGCAAGACTGAGGATTACAAGACTACTAGATATGTTAGTTAATGATCCCTAAAAAGGGGTTCTATTGTCTGTGGGTTATTAGTAAGTGTTGATGGTACGTTAGACAACACCCATTATGTTTTACTGCTTTCATAATGGCCCAAACCATGACACAGATCAGACAGCAGCAAATATATTGATACAGCACTACTCCCCTTATGATTGTGTAGTTGAATTTTGCATTTCTAATACATTTTAAATTCAATCCTTCCACCAAGGATATACTGTATGACTGCATTAGCGTTATTGTGTCAGTCCTGTGAAAAATAAGCAGAGTGGGTCAAGTAAATTTTCATTTAATTGCCTTATAGAGTATGTTTTGAATTGTGTTACTTATGCTTATACCACAGTGTTACTAAGAGCAGTTGCATAAGAGGCGTGTGAAACTACAGTAGTTGCCTCAATCAGATAAGCTGTTGAAGAAATAGTTTATATAGGCATTCGTAGGTGCAAAAGTATACATAGGAAGACACAGTGTGGACTTTGCACTCAGTGCAGGGTGAGAATTATATTTATATATTGTAGGGGTACTGAATTTGGGCATTTATCACACGGACTTTGTGAAATGCCTTTTAATGACTAGTTTTTGTAGAACCCTGAATAGAGCCTGTTAGGGGTGCTAATAGTTAACAGTTAATAAACACTTTCCAAGTGCTGAACCTTTCACATTTTTCCTAAACAATGTTGTCAAAGGTATGCATGTTAAATAGAGGTCAGTTGTCGTGCTTGTACAGTAGGATGTGTGCAGTGTAAGGTTATTAAAAGTCACGTCCCCATTGCAACCTATTAGCAGCAATTACACTTATGATTTCGCTGAGTGTTGATCTTGCACTCTTTGTATGACAGACACGTCTCTCTTCGCTTGTGGTCCTGACACGGCAGAGAGAGCCGGGAAATGCACTCGGCTTGATTCGAGGAAGCCACCGAACACTTACAAACACACATTCAATCCATATTAATGTATTACGAAAGGTAGGTAAAGGAGTTTCAAATCAGGACATCTGAAAACAGCAGGTCAAGCAATAACCTGAAAATGACATTGTCTGATAGCAGCCCGAAGAGATGCCTCTGTGTTAGGCATCCCGCTTGTTTCTTATTACAGAACACATATTGCCCTATTGCCTTCATTACCCTTGATCCATCAAGTGGGGAAAACATATTGCAAGTAACCAGCAAACAAATGGGCTAGGCTGCATACTGTCATGCCCCTTAGCTTCCCAAGGAGGTTCTACACTACTTACTATTCAAGCAACACAGTCATGGTAGAATGCAGTAAACTCCATCTCTGGTTGAGCTCTCCACTCTGCAGGCATGACAAGCAGCAGTGATGAGGGATGATCACTTATTTTGGCTTTACAATATGAAGGTCCCATCTCATCCTCTGAACATACTGCTACATATTTCAAAGTGCTATTAAGCTTCAATTAAAACTTACAGAAATACATTACAATGTAATTCTAGCTCTTTAGAAAAATGCTTTAGCTGCAACACCAGATTGTCAAGATTGTCTGGTAAGTATTATTTATATAGAGTATTTATTTGTAATATATTATATAGTGTGTGTGTGTGTGTGTGTATATATATAATCTCAATTAAGAAAACAACATAGAAAATGCAAAAATGAAACTCATGCAATCTTTCATGTCAGTTTGCTGTATATTATTAGCATTACATTATTCTTATTAGCCCTGCAGTAGCTATGTTGTGAGTAAGAAAAAAAATCAATATTGCAAGATGGATTTGGCTATTAATGATATTTTGAAATGGCTCAATTGATCTATGTGCTTGTATGATAAACTGGCTCGATGTCAATGTGGGAATAAGACTACTGTCAATTGGTAATAGAATGATGGTGTCTAGGAAGACGATAAATGTTAAACAGGGATCTTAAATGTAACTTTGGTGGATCAGGGATTGCCGGTCGCATACCACCCAGAGGGTCTGAAATATCTCGCCCTTTGAGACAGCCACTCAGTGATCTTAATCTGTAACTGCAGCAAAAAGGAAAAGCCTAATGCATAATTTTCCATGAGGATAGCATTTTTTAAATGAAATAAATGTCCATAAGTACTGAATACGAAAATATACATTCTATACCTAAATATATATATATATATATATATATATATATATATATATATATATATATATATATATATATATATATATATATATATATATATATTTATCATTCTTTAAATTACACATCTCACTGCGGTCTGCAGAGGGGAAAGAACACTGCCTTTCTGAAAGGATGTCTGTTATATTCTGCCTTTAGCGCCATTCAATTCACAGTGGACTTTCAACCTGAATTCCTTTCACAGTGCATAAAATTGCTTCTGATAGCCTAGCTTCGATTCCTGATGCAGTTTTGCAGTGCACCAATAATACCAGAGCCTGCAACCAGAATATTTTCTCCTACTGTCATGTCTAGTAAGGTAAGCTGCCTGTGATTCATAACCGGACTGTGGCCTAAATACTACAGAGCATGAAAGGGTTTGGTTTTATGAATAAAAACGCTCCAGGCATGAGTTGCTTAAAGGTCTATTTGAGTTCATTACTTTTTTATAGGTGTGAAACGCAGTGATAACAGTCCCCGAGATGGTTAGTGTCATACTGTATTTTCTCATTGAAAAGTAATGATATCTCTCATATCCACAGCAGCAATTAAAAATCACACAATAATAATAATAATAATAATAATAATAATAATAATAATAATAATAATAATAATAATAATCCAACACAAAATTAAATCCTGAACTGTCTTGGACACAGTCTTAGGAAATGTTTCACTGCAAATTATTTCTTCTGTTTTCATACCTAGAAAGATATGAATACTTCAGTTTGTTGTAATAGTATTGTTCTAGATGGTGTTAAACAGCAGGTTTTAACCCCTGTCCTTGGGGCTACACTATCATGAGGGTGATTAGCTCACATTCATTCTCCTTGGGAGCACACAGGTCTGAGATGAGTGGTACAAAAATATAAACACTGTCAATTCGGGAATGACACATATTTTCCTTGGGAAATACTGATTTCCCTTATTCTTTAGTGCGCCGGTGTAAATGCAAACTTCCTTTTGTGAATGGAGACGACGAGAGCATCCTGTACTGCAAAAAACTAAACATATTGGTTGCAAGCGAGCAAAACCTGCTTTAACATGTGACCACACAGAGCGGATGTCTATTTTGTATTGTTTTTTTTGTTTTTTAGTTACCTGGACACTGCATTGGGGAGATACTATTACTGGGTTTTAACTTTCTCTCTTGTTTTGTCACGTTTACAGTTTGATAATTCAAATCGGACTTTTGTAGTTGTAAATTCTCGTAATGTCTATTTATGTCAAGGCTAAACTCGCAACTCCATTGTGTAAAATGATGCCTGCTATGGAATATCTTAAACCACTGTATCTTAAGACAGAGAAATAATAATTAAAAAGCAGGCTTCAGTGTGTCTGTATGTGTGCAGTCCACTGTTTGCTTTCAGTCTTGTCAAACAGCTCTATAATCTATGCAAAAGAGATAGTCTTTTTTTTTTCTTTTATACCTTTTTATTAAATGAAGCAAGGCTGAGTTTGATTTAATCTCTGGAGCCTAATTGGATGCTTAAGAGGAAATAAAGGCATTTGTTGCTTAATTGATCAATGAATGTGACTGCTGTACAGCACTGAGTCTGTCAGTTCATTTTACACCAAAGGAAATGCGATGAGAAACACAGTAACAGCTGTAAATATGCACCCAGAGGCATTTCTACATCTAGACTGTGCTCAGAGTCCAGGGGTCTTTTCAGGTATTGCTAACCTCTTCAGTGTCCTTAGGCAGACATGTAAGCATAGTAGTATCAGCAGCTTTAAAACTGACCAGAAGTTCTGCATATCAGATTCAAGCTTGTACAATATTAGGGCGTTTAATCCACCCACAATGTGCAAGCAATTGAAAAATGCTGTGCACTGTTTTTTTGTATTCAGCCGATGAAGGACATGTAGTCCGAAACTTCCTGATAATTGATTTGTAATCAATTATTCTACCTTTTTAAGTACCTGAAATATCCTTTTCTTTTTCTTATATATAGGCCATTCAGCACCTCAGTGATTGTCCATTAAACATGCCACATAGTTAATATAGATTTTAAAAATAACCCTTATGTTGCCAGGCTCAGGACCAGACCTATATTTCCTACATCTGTCTAGGCTGGCGGATACAATTTTATACTGTCTAGCTCCTGATACTTTCCTGAAAAGTGAAGGGCATTTATCATACAATAGGGATTTGAAGTGCTGCACCTTTTAATAAGAGTCTTGCAACACAATGGAAAAGATTCTGAACACAATAAAACGGCCTTCAAAATAATTGAGAAAAGCCTGCTGACTAAATCTTAAGAAAAAAACATGACCCTTTTTTCATAGTACCCATATTTCACTTTCTGATGTGATATTGTTCCTGCCGTCTCGAAAAAAATAATAGCTGGAAGAAAATCTTCAGGTCCCGACCAAATCCTTCGGCGCACATTGTGAGTGTGCACAACTATTGTGCAGCCATGGTTAACAGCTGAGTTCATATTGTGGGTTATGTGTCGTAGTGGTCAGGAGTTCTTTTGGTTTTCCACATGTTTCTTTCAAAAACAAAAGCTTGCGCAAGCTCTTAACAAAGTTAGTTCCAAAAAAGATATGGCCAAGTATCGCGGCCAGTGTTCCTCTCCTCTGAAAAGCCTTGTCGAAGGTACTCAGGCTCCCTTTCTCTTCTTCATCACAGATTTCAACTACAACACTGACGGATACGATGGGGATGCCACAGACGATCACAAGTCCCAGGACGGCTCGGAGACCATGCCCTTCATTGACGAGTCCCCTACCATGTCCCCTCAGCTCAGTGCCAGGAGTCAAGACAGCGGAGACGCAGTGTCCCCATCCCCGAATGACATCCTAGTGCCTGGGGTAGGTACAGTTTATCATGGGAATGAAGAATGGAGTGGCCGAGAGGTACATAACGTCATGAACCAGTGGCGTGCAGAGGGCTTTACTCCAATTACATAGAGATCTTAAACTGCTGTATGTATAAACATGGGAACTTTTTCAATGCTAGGTAACTTTGCAAAATGTTTAGGTTCTTACCTTTAAAGTTCATTACCTCCGACTGCTGCAAGCAGGTACCAGAACATGCCTGTTTGTCTGACTGGGTAGAAAGTTGAATGTGACCGTGTGGCACGTACAGCTTTAAAATGTACTGATGTGTTCGGTTCTGTTTTGCTCAGTTAAGTCATTTCCATGTAATATGTTATTGGACTGCGCATCTTTTCTGTTCTTTATTTGATGTGTCTGCAGTGAAAACCTCTCAGTGTAATCACGTTTCTACATCTGCATCTTGATTACATAAAGTGGTTGATTCAATTAACCAATGTAGTCTGTACTATAATAGTATTGCTTTATTGCAATATGGCATTGAGTCAGTTATCCAGTGATTTACATTAAACAGTATTCACTGTAAATTTATCAAGATAGACAACTGCTAGAAACCTGTCCTGTCAGTATAGCTGTGTTGGTTTCTGTAAACCTGTTTCTTCTGTGGTGTCAGCGCAGTTTACAAAAAAACGTGATACATAACGCAAATGAACATGAATTAACTTGTTCTGCCTTGCTGCAGTATCTTTAAAATAGCTGCATCGCATGTGCATGCATGGGTGGGTGTGTCCAGGATTAGCTACAATGTTGCTTCTGCTTAACATACCTACCAATTTTATACAAGATCATCCCTAATAGTGTGATATCATATCCACAGATGTTTTGTATTTTGTATGCATGTCTTATTATTAACACCTACCATAGCCCCTTTAGAGCAGACAAACAATATAGTATTCACTTCATTGCCTGTAATATTTTTCTGTTGTATCTCATATATACACTTGACCTACCACACACTGTATACAGGGGATGAGTAAGTTGCATGAGGAATGTTGTGACTGAAGGAAACATATGTGATCATGAGTAAGGGTTATAAATGAAAGCCACAGGATTGCACAATGTCACCAAGCCATGTGAGCCCAAACCTCTTCCTGCACAATGATAAGGTCTAGGCTGGAAAAGAGATTTCCCTTAACCTGACTGGTCAGCAGCAGTCACTAATGGCTAGTAAAGGACCTTAATGTTATCTTTCAGATACAGGATTGGGATTATTTTAAAGTGAATGTCAAAGCAGTAAAACTTGCTGATTTACGTACTTACTATATTGATTGGTTGACGGTGGGTGGGTACCTACCTTCCACGTGACTGTCTTTAGGAGACTGGCACGCCCTTACCAGAGTAGACAAAGGGCTATTGCTGTATTGGCAGTAAAAGTTTTTGAGCTTCCATCGGTTCAGTTTGAGCTGTCGTCAAAATAACAAACACACTGTAACAATTCCTTCCAACAGCTGCATTGCATGTTTTAGAAAAGTGCTTACATATTTTTGGTCTCTTTACAACAGTTTATGAATAGTTAACAAAAAAAAATATTCCAGTACAGTATCTGCAGATTATCTTTTAGGTAAAAAAAAAAAGATATACTATACCTGAAGGCTCATTGCATAACACCGGGTGCAATATTTAATCAGGGCCACAATTAATGAATTATTATTCAAAACTAAAAGTTCCTTGCAGGCTGCAAGTAGTTTTCAGTTTAATTGTTTGTCTTAAAACTGGTAAGGGTCATTTCCTGCTTTAAAATGCAACACATGCTTTGACGATAACAGTAATTAGCTGGTACATTTTAAGCAGGAAGTATTTGGAGCTGTAAGCTGAGGGATGCTGTGGATTTATTATAATGTAAAGAATTTGACTAATCACCTCAGACAACATGTCATACAAGCTGAAGCCCTGTTCTGCCTGTATAGTTTTCATGTATTAAAGCCAGGGTAAGGGTTTGAAACTCCTGCATGCTACTGGATTTCATTCTGACAAGCTTTTCAAAGACGCTTCAGCATTTCTTTGCTGCTTTTGTAGAATGTAACCAATGCAGTTGATGCTGGCACCATCTAGTGGAATACAGAAGACCTTACAAGCATTAGCAAAAAAAAAAAGAAAAGAAAAGAATGGTACAGTATATGCAGAATAACAGTACATGTGTGCAGTTATATATTAAAAGGGTGTTTTGAAATGTTTTAGTGACATATATGAGTTTTGATCAAGCTGTGCCTTTGTGATACAGCACAGCAGTGCATACATTTTGCAGCAGCATGGTGTTAGTTTGGTTTGCATGCACCATGCATTGCTTTTTGCAAAAAGGAAATTACCTACTATTTATAAAATGCTGCTAAATGCTGATTGGTAACCAACCGTCCAGATATTACAAGTTTGTTTAAAGGTCATTATCTTTTTTATCTTTGATCACAGTGAACTAAAAATCTACAGTATTTGAGGTACGGTTCAATACAAGTTGTTGTTGTCTGAACCTTTATACTAGGATTGTAGCAACGCTCTGACAATAAGATAACATTTAGACTTCAGACAGTGAACCTCATATACAGTATTTGTGCTTGAGCTTTATTTGTAAAATATGCATAACTTATAATCAGCATGGTAAACAAACAGCTGCTGTAGTGCAAATATGTGTAAGAGCTGTCATTCCTCTGGTCAGACAGGATCTTTGCTTATGTCTCAATAGCACTTTTCTTTGTGTTTCATAACCTTTTTTATTGCATTAACACACTTGACTTGTATTTACCCTAAACCCTAGTTAATGACTATTTTAACAGTGTTTGGTATACAGCACTGCCACAGTAAGTCACCTGACAAGCCTTTTCATTAGCTGCTAGTTTATTTGTATAGTGTTCTTTCCACATTCCTTGACCTTCCAACGTTGTAACACAGGCTGTTTTATTATCCAAAGAGTCTGGAGATAGTGTACAGTAATGTGATTAAAATGAGCAAAGCCACTTACTGAAACCTGTATGAAACCACAGGGGTTGATAAGAAACGATGAGAAACGAGCAAGCATACAAACGGTTGCAATAAAAATATGCATGAGAATAGCTATGAGAAGTTGATTTATGTATGAACAGGAACAGTGGCAGCACATCTTGTAAAAGTTGCTCCTTACTTCACCACATCTCAGTCCTGATCTGTAGACCCCCTCAGACCTCAGCCTCTCTCAAGCAATCCTGGACTAGACCATACTTGACCATACTATTACTTTGCAATCTCAAAGCACCAGTCAGTCCCAGTTTCAAAAGAAATGACAGTTATACTGTTTTGCTTATAGAAGTCAGCTGTGGGGATACTGCTATATATCTCCAACCTCCTCTTTAGGACTTTGCTTTAGCTGAGAATCCACCAAAAGCTTTTCTTCTGAGGGCTGCCTGCCTGTCTGATAGCAGTTTACTGCCTGTGTTTGAAGGACAGACTTGTCCTGCAGTGCAGTGTGTCAGCTGACAAAGTGAGTCGTGATATAAGTTTATAAAGATTTAGATGTTTGTCACAGGTATGAACAACTGCTCTGGGTATAGAGTCAAACCTAAAAGTTGAAATAAAATGACAAAATAGTCAAATAAAATGATGACTAAAAGTATATAGTATTATTTCAAGAACGTTGCATGTAGGGTATGCTATTGTTTTGCTTTCTTTCTGTAAAGATTTATAAAAAAGTTTCTTGCTTCTCAAGGCGTGCAAACTTTCCCTTGACAGAGTGTTGACAGTGGGTGGGTGCCTACCTTCCACGTGACTGTGTCTAGGAGACTGGCACGCCCTTACCAGAGTAGATAAAGGGGTATTGCTGTATTGGCAGTAAAGGTTTTGAGCTTTCATCGGTTTAGTTTGAGCTGTACAGTATTTAGTTAAAATAACAAGCACACAGTAAGAATTCCTTCCAACAGCTGCATTGCATGTTTTAGAAAAGTGCGTAAATATTTTTGGTGTCTTTACCACAGTTTATGAATAGTTTTTTTTATCATTTAAACCTTGTGTACATCCAAAACATAAAAAATCTCTTCATTTACATATACTGTGTGTATGTATGTATGTATGTGTGTGTGTGTGTGATATATATATATATATATATATATATATATATATATATATATATATATATATATGTCAAATAAATAAAGTTTAAGACTACTGTAATGCTGTCATGTTTTTCCCATTTCATACATTGCCAATATCCCAAAAGTAGCAGTTTCAGTTCCTAAAATACGAAAGCTGGACCAGTTATTTTTTTCTTCTTCCTGCAAGCAAAACACTAAACTGTATCCCTGTCTGTGTATTGGTGACTTATTTGATTCCCACAATGATCAATTGGAAGAAAAAAAATCCTAACAGATGTGTATATATATATATATATATATATATATATATATATATATATATATATATATATATATATATATATATATATTTTGCAATTAAACCCCTTACAACATAAGACATGTGGTTAACTTTACAAGACAGACATTGTGGGTGTAGAACCATGTTGCCTTTAATTTGTCTCAAACTCCAACCCTCCCTCCGTTTAAAATAGCTCCTTTAGAATTAGTAATGGAACAAAAACGTTGTACTCCTCGCACAGTGCCTACTGTACATTCTTTTCCTCTATGCACACTCACTATGTTCCAGTCCACACGGGGTTAAGAGATTAAACACGCAGGGCTTCCACAAATGAGGAAAAGGCTTTTAAGGAAGTGGCTTATTTTATCTGACTGACTTCATGACATCTACAGCAATTTCTGAACACTGACAATCAGGAAGAATGTGTCAGTAGCTGCACAAGTAGCTGCAGAGAGTGAGGCAAGCCTGTTTATAGACAAGCTAGCTGTGCCGTGCTTTTCAAGGGAGACGGGGTGTAAATATTTGCTGACCGCCTTCTGAGTGACACAGAATATCAGAGAGAAAATCATAATAGGTTCTTTCATCTGGTCGGCGGCTGGCTGTCAATGAACTCGGGGAAGGCTTGTGTGTTGGCTTAGGCCTCTGCAAGTGTAACAGGCTGATCACAAGGGAACACGGCAAGCCATGGAGGAGGAGGAGGAGGTGGAGGTTGTGATCGGACTCCTGGATAAAGTTCTACAAGATGAAGATGTGTTTTATTCGGGGTCTATGACTTGGAAAGTCCCCTGACTCCAGAATCACCGTTTAAGGTGAGGAATACATTATAAAAGCAAAAAGTTTTAAAGTTTTGGCAGCTGCACCGTGCAGATATAATCCAGATGTAAGACTTGCATGATTGAGTTAAAACCATAGCAGAATGAATTGAGTTTAAAAGCATGACCTGAATCCAGTTCTTTTATTTGTTTGTTTTATTTGTTTCTGCTTTTGTTTTTATTTTTAAACCTAAATTGTACTTTTAGCAGGCTGATTTTTAACTAATGTGGGGAAGGAAAAATCTAAATGCATTTTATATTCCGTTTGTTACCGTGCTAAAAATAAAGTTGTGCAGCTTTTTAATTTCTAGCTGTTTGGTTATGGAACCCACTGCTGTTAACTGCATAGTCTTGAAGAGGACGATCATTGGAAATGTAGACAGCCGGCTTCAAGTCCCTTCTGATTTCTTTTTAGATCCCATGCCTCTAGTTTTGTCTGTTTTGTGCTGGTTTATTACTTGACTTTCCGAACATGTTGACAAGATCCTATAGAAGAAACTGAAAACGCGTGATTCCACAGATAAGAAAAGTTATTTAGTCTTGGGGGTACAAGTTAGCTAAAATGATAATGAAGGCATAAACCACAGTGTTTCTTTACTTTACTACCTGTACTTTACTGTACTTTACTCCAGAGTGTTACTGCTGTGAGTACAGTGAATACAGCATTGCTGTCTAAAAAACATGCAGCGGTTTCAGTAGCATTGTTATGAAAAGTAGAAACGAGAGCAGGGTGTGTTCAAGCATGCTTTGTGGATTGAAAGAAGATCTGTTTTTATTATTGTTATTTGGCCTGTGTGGATTTTTCCTCTGTTATCTCAGAAACATAACTCCGGTCTCCGCTTGTATCACTGGCACGCACATCTATGAAGATTATTAACCTAACAATACGACACCATGAGGTGCATAAACAGGTATTATACTGTGTTAGATTTTTTTATACTTTAAATTGAAAATGGTACTTCATGGATTGTACAGGTTCAAATTTATTAACTCGCCCAAACCACTTCCTCTAGCGTAACTGGATGCTGAAGGCGTGTTCAAGGCACTAATTTTAACTTTAGTCAGCATAGAGGAATATGTGGCAGACTTAACTTGGGCCGCTGCAGCTTCCTTTTATAACATCTTCTTGCACAAATTTGCCTAGCACTCGTATAGTACTGGTGCCTGTATTTTGTCTACATTTGTCTAGTTTCAGTTTAATTGTTTAGCCAGGGTAAGTTATTGGAAGTGCTTCAGTGTATTACATTTCCATTGGCTTACCCCTTCAGTTGTACTGCTCAACGTGTCTGTGAATGGGATATTATTTATTATTATTTGTGTTTTTATTTGACAGGGACCACGTACAATTGTTTACATTTATGACATGTCATAAGATGTATTACACCCAGATTTAGCTGTGAGCTCATTTTCATTGGCAGTCCCTGGACAAACACAAAAAAACAGAAAAAGAAAATAATACAAATGAAGTAACATTTACAGAAGGGAATATAATAGAGGATCAGATAACTAACCCAAGACAGCAGCAACCTCGCATTCCCCAAAACAACATCACTCCAAAAGACAATCTCATCACACACCCAATCCAGGATCAGAAGCATCCACAACTCCACAATTCTGTAATGACTGTATACTATACAAAACATATATACTTAGATAACAGAAAATACATTTTCTCCCAGTTATATTTAAAAACATATTAAATTAAATTAAATTAAATTAAATTAAACTAACATTCACAGGCACACATTGCTAATCACCATCTTGATTGTATAAGAAGGAAAATAAAATAGAAAAATAAGGATACTGAGAGAAATTGCAGATGAAAAGACGTAGTATACATATAAAAGCAAAGGTGAAAACAACAACGTCCAGTGATGCGCTATGACACGCAGAGAACACGTGCAGTGATGCGCTATGACACGCAGATAACACGCCCAGTGATGCGCTATGACACGCAGAGAACATGTCCAGTGATGCGCTGTTGCACGCAGAGAACACGTGCAGTGATGCGCTATGACACACAGAGAACACGTGCAGTGATGCGCTATGACACGCAGATAACACGCCCAGTGATGCGCTATGACACGCAGAGAACACGCCCAGTGATGCGCTATGACACGCAGAGAACACGTGCAGTGATGCGCTATGACACGCAGAGAATATGTGCAGTGATGTTGTTATTGTTTGAATGAGAATTGAAATAAACAAAAACACCCCTTTGCCACCTGTCACTACATCCCCAATATAATTATATTAATAAAGGTGCTGCTATCCTTACAGCTGCCCTTTTAAAGCACTGTGATAAAAATCTGTTTTAGCTGTTAATTGCAATCCATGCAGTGCTATTATTTGCTCTTTCTGTCTCAAATACTTGGTTATGAAAGGACATAAATGCAATCTTTTTTTTATTATTATGTTGGGGCTACGACAAGGATTAAAGAAACTTTATATCATCCACATTTTCATGATATTCAGTTTCTGACCTGCTTATTATCCTGTTACTGCATGTCTGTTCTCAATGGTCATTCTCTATCGCAGTTTCTTAGATAATTATCCATCAGGCTCAAACACTGGTTATTGCTTCAGAAAATACTACTGAATTTCTGAAGGGAATAAAATGCAATAACATGGATTATAATGACAGAATGCTCCTAGGTTAATTAATTTTCGTATGAAAAACATATAGTTTCTGTCAACACTGGTTGACACAACACTAAACCAGCTCAACAGAATTCCTTGCTCACCAGTTCTGAGCTGCAGGGCGCAATTTGGGTTTATATTCACAAACAATTTTTCTGGTAAAGGCAGCATCTGCCTGACCGTCTTCCCCTGTAGGCACGTTCTACAGTGACTGTGACTAACCTGTGTGCTTCCAGGCCTTCGTGCAGAACAGGTTTTCCAATCGCAGAAACCCTTCCCAGCCTACACACAGTATTCCCCGAGCAGGCCACTTGAAATGTGTGAATTGTCAATATGTTGACCTTTTATTGTTGAGTTTTTTAATCAAAATATTAAAACTCTATTTTGGCAAGGCAACCAGTAGGAGGTTTGTTTTAAACACTTTGTGAGCCACAGCAGGACTGTGCTTCAACCCGTGATGACCTACAAACAAAATACTTTAGTGGAGGTTGTGACCATTTCCAGCTTGATACAGTAAATCAGCAAGAAAAGGAAATTCCGTCAGCAGGAACTGTGACACCGTTGCACAGAAATGGCTGTTTCATGTCTTAGATTGCGATCTCTGTGTCTGCTGGGTGGATTTGTTGGTTCTGTCAGAGTCACCTTATGATTTAAAGGGATTGTTTATACCATCTACATTTACCAAATATGTAATACAGTTTAATACCCTATTTTGTGTGTTCTGCATGATTCTCCGTTGTTGTTTCTGCTTATATGATATTTGATCATACTTGCTAACTATTCAAGCACACAATGCATCTGATAAAACCCTCGAGTTGTGGGGGAAGCATATTGGCGTTGCACAGGTTTCACTGCACGACGGATCACCTATTTAGCTATTTTTAAGCTTGGCAAATGCTGGTCTATGCAGAAACAACATATAATATCCGATTAGAAACTAAAAGCGCCTTATGTTAATTGCTGTGATCCTAGTTAACACAATGTGGAGTAATTAGGACTGGATGGTGCCTTTCTGACAAATATTACTGCAGTGTGACTTCCTAACTGTGATTAAAAACATCAACGTTTTGCTGTTTTAATAATCCAAAACAAAGACATAATATGCTAAGGAATTCGTGTTGTGTCTAAAAAAAAAAAAAAAAGAACAAAGTCCAATATTGCTGATTTTCTGTTTTAAATGTATTCTATTTACATATGATATCATTTGAAAAGTAGAGTTTTGATACAGAACACTAGGCATGAGAAACGGTATAGACACTGAACTGGTTTGTTGTTGTGCTGTAGGCGTGCCTTATTTGGGTGAGGGACCACACCATTTTCTTATTGCTAAGAGAACAAAGGCTGCTCTGAACGTTCAGTTGCATTTTGCAAAATGCCTGTCTAAGAACCACTGTAGGTTGTGGATTTAATCCTAGTTTACATGTATGCTAATTCTGTCACTGCAAGCTTTGAAGATACAGCCAAAACACAATTTCCATCCTGAATATTCATCTTTGCATTTCGAAAGGGATTGACCTGAATATAATGTCAGCTCCCACTTATTCACTTAGAGGTGGAGTTTGGCTCCCACCGCTTCTGGCGTTTTGGGACAGGCTGTCTGGGAAGGAAACAGAGATAGAACTGCACTGTTTGGATTTTTGTTATTAGTGTAATAGTGGTAGCTTTATTAGTTCTGCATATTTTTATACCGCGGTTATAAATACTACTGCATCTTTAAACTATGTGTTTCAAAGACATTGAGGTATTTACTCCAAATTGTCATTAGTATTATACTTTGAAATGCTATTTACAATTCTGTAACAAATAAGAAGTAACTCAGCACTACTCACAAGCCCCGCACAAAGCCGATTGATTGAGCCCCTTACTAACTCACTGTACCAGTAATACGTTTTTGTGATGGCTGTTGCCTAATACTGTTCATAGATTGAGAAACTCTGTAAATTGGCAACAATAAGCCTAGACCCTCTCCAGCTTGGATTCTCAGTATTAAGAGTGCTTGAGAAGGGCCTGGTCTTCCTTCTTTTCAATATAACTGCCAGTTGAAAAGCAATCAGTTCACCCACAGATGGAGCTCTTATGCTGGAATTTTCATTTGAATCTTATTTTGTGTGGCACCATTCCAGACAGTGTACCCCACATGCTGTAGTACTATTCTAAGGATCTAAACCTGTGGTCCTCGTTGAAAATATACATCTTGATCCATTTTAAAGAAAAACTGGAGCTTAGTAATTTCAGGCTGAGCCAGAAAAAGATCATTGAAATGAATGCGCTGCCGACCCTATAGCACGTGAGGTTGGGCACTACATGTTGTCAGTAACCTGCTGTAATAACCATTAACAGCCGATGGGGTTTGCAGTCAATCCCATACAACATACGGAAAAGCATTGAAACCATTGACCATTGTTCTTTTTCTTCCAGGGGACACATACGCAGAAAAGGTCTGGAGATGAGAAAGTTGGTTCTGTCTGGGTTCCTGGCCAGTGAAGAGATTTACATCAACCAGCTGGAAGCCTTGCTCTTGGTAATGCCTCTGCTTCAGTCATTTGTACAGCTTAAGTAATTGTTGTGTTGATTCCTCTATAGAAAAACGTACTGTAATCCAACACAGGCTGAAGAATTTACACACCCTCCCCAGGATTCCACAAGGTCAAAGATAGCGACCTCTCATTGTGAAAAGTAACACAGTATACTACTGAACTGTACAGTACTTACACATTTAAAAACGCATAGCTCAGGAACAGCAGCACCAGTGTTTAAAAACTGTGACTTTCAAAGTGTACAAATCAGCTGCTTACACAGAAAATAAATCGTCTACACTGTAGGGTCGTTACCGGTTCAGACTTGAAATAGGAAATCCCTGTCTGATACTTTAATAGACGTATTTTAAATAAGTAAGGTTTTTAATTTTATAGGATTTTTTTTTTGCTGAAAACACATTTTCTTTGGGATCCCCTTTAACCACGTTTTCCTGCTTGCGCAGATGTTAGTAGATTTTATTTCAGCCCAGAGGTCTTTTTACATGGTCAGCATATCCACTTCAAAGCAGTTCTCTGGGGAAAATGCTATTCTAAGCAAACTACTGTGCAGACAGCAAAACCCTCCAGTAAGAGACTTTTGGCCAATGCGTGGATCCATGAAAACATATTTCCAGTAGGTGGGGAAGAACAAAATATATTTTTAATTAGTTTTATGCTTATAGACATGCAGAGATACCATGCAAATAGTTTTCTATGTAGATATATTTTTCAGATTTTGCAATAAATATTGTCCTCAGTAGTGGTCTAATTCTTAAATAGTACAAGACAGATATGGCTTCTCTTCGCTGTCAGTGAAAAGAAGCACATCTAGTTCAAGATAAAATGAAGGAGAGAGGCTTAACTTTCTATTTAAATTGAATAAAACAAAGTCTTTAGTCCTCTCCTGAATTTACTCTCCTCTAGTTTGTACTGTAACGTATTTCTGTCATCAGCATGGCTGTAACCTATTTAAATACACGGTATATTTAGGAGAGATCTTGTTTTCCATTTTACAAGATTTAATACAGGGTTTGCTGCTTGTTTAAATATTAGAGAGAGAGAGAGCTGCTGTCTTGATCAGACCTAATCGCTCAGTCCTACTGGTTTACTACAGGGTAGACAGGCTTTGTAAGGCTGTACAATACTGTTCCACTGAGCTGTATAGCAGGTGACAGGCAAGTGGCTTGCCTATCAAACCTCATTTTGCATGAACTGCAACACTTTTTCTAATCCCTAGCAGAGTCTACAGAGCGAATGATTTTTCAGATTATAATAAGGTAATACTGTGGGTCTCAAAGCCTCTGTCATACAAATACAGTGCCGTCCGTCTTTGTATCCTGTCTGTGTTGTTACAATGACATTTAGCACAAATACACTGATTGGTAAAACATTTAGAGTATAACTTTAATATTGGATGGGACCACATAGCTCCAGGCGCATTGTGGAAATTGCAGTGCCTTATGATTTATGGTACTGTCGTGTGTCACTATATGTTGCATCTTTTACTTTCCCATGATCGTTGCTAAATAGTTGAACACAACTCTTGCACAGCTTATAGTATACATGTCCTGTGGATCACATGACACATGACCACATGCATTTCCATAGACGGCAGACCAGTAAAGTAGGCGGTTTTCTGATGTTCAGTGTATGACCGACCCCGTGACCAATGCTGTCTGTGGTATGCACCTGGAAGCCCCTCGCATTGTAACTAGGGGCACACACACTATGCATGAGATCAGAGAGCTGATGTTTTTCTAAAGCAGAACAACCCCACCAACGCAGAGAAACGCAAGACCACAGAACAGCCTTTCCGGTTTAATGTCTGGGGTTTCTCAAACGGCTAAAATACCGTTTTGTACTCTGAACCTGGAGCCAAGTAATAAATAATACCCAGTGGAACAATTAAGTGTCAGTCGTTGAGTTTTTAAGTTTCTTTTAGTATTTGTAAGTTTCTGTATCAGGTAAAGTCTACATCCAAGACCTGGTCTCTGTAGAATGACCTCATCAGTTTCTTTGCAGTTTTTCTTTCCACAGTATAATTTCAGTTTCACATCTACATTGTCTGTGTTGTTGTTCTCCGTGCTTTACCAATGACTGCCCAGGCTGCGTCTGAAAATAAGCTGTATTTCTGATGAGGTTACTGAATCTCTAGAAGAGAAAACTGTTTTTTGTTTCAAGCTGAAAATCTTAATACGTAGCTCTCGCATAAGATTGGTATCAAAATCCTTCCTGTTAAAACAGTGGGTCTTGTGAGATAAATATTTGTAAATTAGGCTATACAATAGCAAAGGGGACATTTCCTTACCAGGAATGTGTATGTGATGAATTGGTGTCCTTATCTGAGTCTGTTCCTGTAAAAAAACAAAAAAAAACAAACACATATTTATTTTGTCATGAAGTGTAGGATTACAGGAGTGGTCCTAGTTCCGTACTCACTTGCCAAAGGGAGCCAACTCTAATATTTACAATAAAATAAACTGTGAATGGTGTGGGATTTTAATTGTATGGTACTGATATGCATACAAAATACAAAAATAAAACCCCACTGTGGCTTCTCATGCAGCTCACAGAGAATTACTGAACGTTTTCTTTCATTAATCTGATTTGGGGTTTTCAGGCACTTAATGGTAGTAGACTATTTAATGTATGTTTTTGTTATTTTAATGCTGCGCGGTTTACTCAACAATAATTTTTATAATTTCAAATATTTTTATTATTTAAAAAAAAAAAAAAACAGTATTGTATTTTTAAATATAATACAGTAGGAACTGCCAAATTATTAATAGTCAGCTTTCAGCAGTTGGGAACAGTGGGCCCAGCCTGCAGCTGATTTATCTTGCTTCCATTATAAATTATGAAAAGACACCTGTGACCTCCGGGCTGTTTCCGGAGATGAGGTTGCTTGTCCATCTGAAAATATAATAACACTGAGGCATTTAAACTGAGCACATGAAAAGCATCTGTCATCAATTGTATCAGCCTATTCTACTCATGCGGCCCTGTTGGTGTGATTCCAGTATCTTCACTTGTGAAGTGGAAACTCAGGTTGCATTGGGTTATGTGGTGCAGTTGCTGGTGACTCCAGAGATAATGAACAGGATCTTTTCTCATGCATTCCATCATTAAAGGATAATTCCAGTGTTACAATAGGAGGAATAATAGAGATATTAATGTAGAAAGGCAATAGTAAAGAAACTAGCATATAGTTTTAGAGATGGCACACAAATGGCCACATTATAATGATCAGTGGTCTAGGATCCTCATTCAGTCATGTAGCTGTATTGAATGCACTGTTACAAGTTCATTAATTAACAAACTAACTTTCAATGACAATACAGAATTGTTACGATTAATAAGAATACATTTAGGAAAGAAAAATAACAACACCCGTTCAGCGTCTCTGTCTTGTTTTCACCACACTCCTCAGAGTGTTAAAATATTTAATCCCAATCAACATGGATTGCATGCTACTTGGGAAAATAGCATTACAATGAACAGAGGGGTGAAACTCAAGTGATATTTAGATGCCACACTGTTTACATTAAAAACGTGCCCTTTTGCATTGAAATCTTCAATTCTTTGTCACAATAAAACTGGAGTTGATTTAGAGCTGTTTCTTAACACATCTGACCTTCCCTCACCTGCCTTGGGTTACAAGGTCAATGCCTGTCTCTGTGACAGAATGGCAGGGCATTCAGTACAGAAAGGATTGAGCCAGAAGAGGATCTGGTTCCCTTTTCCACTACAGATCGATGACATCAGATAGATAGTAGTGTTTGCAGCTGATGAGCTACAGGACCTGGCAGTCTGTGACTAGGAGGAAGCGTGCAGGAGGCAGTGATCCTGAGTGCACCTCCATGCTGGATTGCACTACCACTCAACGGGGTTAGGAAGGCTGGTGGAGCTCTCAGATGTGTGTTCTAGAAGCAGAATTAAAACCTCAAGGCGAGGAAAGACTGAAATTTGAAGAAGCGAGAATTATGACACTTTTTTTAGATTATTAAAAAAAAAACATGTCCCTTCATGTAGATTATGCAAACCAAACATTTACAGTAACTGTGCATGTGAGTCTCTCTTTAGTGTAATTCATTCTCGTATGGAAGGGAGGGGTCATATTGATTTAATCAACAGTGGGATTTAGATTGATTGAATAGGCACCTTAGCCTTTAATACCTTGTTGTACTGAATGTTGAGATCTTGAGTTGGGTTTGGCTCAGAAAGTAGCACATGTGATTCGAGGTCAAATCCAACCTGCGATGTGGAACTGCGCAGTCTATCCGTGTGCGTGTGCGTGTGCGTGTGTGTGTGCGTGTGCATGTGTACATGCTTTGATATCATATCCGCTGTTGTAAAAGGAGAGGAATGTTTAAAGCAGCAGCACTGTCATGTTCAAAGAATTTTCCAGATAGTATTTTTAAGCTTGTAAATTTACAAAGCTTTTAGAAAATGTAATATTTTTTTTAACTGGTTTGGGACTGCTTTAAGCCAAATCTACATGGCCAAATCTCTAGTCCTCACCAACTCCAGAGATGCAGCGATTCTGAATCAGTTAGTAATCGGCATGTTTTTTTTTTTTTTTTCAAGCCTCAATCAAACATTAAGTGATAGATTGATAGCCCTTGTGCCCTATTTGGAGGTAGCTTACTTATATAGAGTAAAGCGCTTCCATTTGTGTTTGTTTTGTGATCAGAATTATACAAATCGAATGAATAAAAAGTCTTCTTAGTTTTTAATGATAGTTTCCTCAGTGTACAGTACTGTGCAAAAGTTTTAGGCAGGTGTGAAAAATGCTGTAAAGTAAGAATGCTTTCAAAATAGACATGTTAATAGATTATATTTATCAATTAACTAAATGCAAAGTGAGTGAACAGCAGAAAAATCTAAATCAAATCCATATTTGGTGTGACCACCCTTTGCCTTCAAAACAGCATCAAGCATCAATTCTTCTAGGTACACTTGCACACAGTTTTGAAGGAACTCGGCAGGCAGGTTGGCCCAAACATCTTGGAGAACTAACCACAGTTCTTCTGTGGATTTAGGCAGCCTCAGTTGCTTCTCTCTCTTCATGTAATCCCAGACAGACTCGATGATGTTGAGATCAGGGCTCTGTGGGGCCATACCATCACTTCCAGGACTCCTTGTTCTTCTTTACGCTGAAGATAGTTCTTAATGACTTTCGCTGTATGTTTGGGGTCATTGTCATGCTGCAGAATAAATTTGGGGCCAATCAGATGCCTCCCTGATGGTACTGCATGATGGATAAGTATCTGCCTGTACTTCTCAGCATTGAGGAGACCATTAATTCTGACCAAATCCCCAACTCCATTTGCAGAAATGCAGCCCCAAACTTGCAAGGAACCTCCACCATGCTTCACTGTTGCCTGCAGACACTCATTCGTACGCTCTCCAGCCCTTCGCAAACAAACTGCCTTCTGCTACAGCCAAATATTTCAAATTTTGACTCATCAGTCCAGAGCACCTGCTGCCATTTTTCTGCACCCCAGTTCCTGTGTTTTCGTGCATAGTTGAGTCGCTTGGCCTTGTTTCCACGTCGGAGGTATGGCTTTTGGCCGCAAGTCTTCCATGAAGGCCACTTCTGTCCAGACTTCTCCGGACAGTAGATGGGTGTACCAGGGTCCCACTGTTTTCTGCCAGTTCTGAGCTGATGGCACTGCTGGACATCTTCCGATTGCGAAGGGAAGTAAGCATGATGTGTCTTTCATCTGCTGCAGTAAGTTTCCTTGGCCGACCACTGCGTCTCACGGTCCTCAACGTTGCCCGTTTCTTTGTGCTTCTTCAAAAGAGCTTGGACAGCACATCTGGAAACCCCTGTCTGCCTTGAAATTTCTGCCTGGGAGAGACCTTGCTGATGCAGTATAACTACCTTGTGTCTTGTTGCTGTGCTCAGTCTTGCCATGGTGTATGACTTTTGACAGTAAACTGTCTTCAGCAACCTCACCTTGTTAGCTGAGTTTGGCTGTTCCTCACCCAGTTTTATTCCTCCTACACAGCTGTTTCTGTTTCAGTTAATGATTGTGTTTCAACCTACATATTGAATTGATGATCATTAGCACTTATTTGGTATAATTGTTTAATCATACACCTGACTATATGCCTACAAAATCCCTGACTTTGTGCAAGTGTACCTAGAAGAATTGATGCTGTTTTGAAGGCAAAGAGTGGTCACACCAAATATGGATTTGATTTAGATTTTTCTTCTGTTCACTCACTTTGCATTTAGTTAATTGATAAATATAATCTATTAACATGTCTATTTTTGAAAGCATTCTTACTTTACAGCATTTTTTCACACCTGCCTAAAACTTTTGCACAGTACTGTATATATTCAGTTGTATTTGAGAGCTTTAGTGAAGTCATTTTGCTGCATCTTTTTGAATAATAAAATGTTCTCAATGCATTGCCTATTGACAGTTAATACATGTCTGTGTTCCCCACTATCAACTCACAATTTTAACAATACACTGACCTATTCATTAATAAGGCTTAGGTTTTGGTCACATGGGACTCAACCTTTTGCAAGTGATAAGCAATTGTGGAGACCAGACTGCGGTTTCACAGCTAACTGACTTCGAAATTCAGATACCAATAGATCTTATGTAGATATCAAGCTTAGATACTGTAGATATTTCTGTATGCATTTTATGAAAAATAATATTTTTCCATAATACTTTTGTTTGAATATTAAACTAATTCAAGTTTTTACATTTATTTTCAGCCTATGAGACCCCTGAAGGCGACTGCCACAACATCTCAACCCGCTTTTGACCATTCAACAGATAGAGACAATCTTTTACAAAATCCAGGACATTTTTGAGATACACAAGGAATTTTACGACAACCTGTATCCTAATATTCAGCAGTGGGACAACAATCTGACCGTGGGACACCTCTTTCAAAAGCTGGTAAGCTTTCCATCTAATGTACTTTATTACACCATCAAGCTGCCTTTGCTTCACTTCTCAATTACAGTGGATTTATATTTTACAGGCATCTCATATCAGACTGGCCTATATGCGTAAGCTGTTAGCTGAAAGATCCCAAACCCTGATTTATTAATGGTCTGTGCAGTGGTGCCTAATTAACTTTTAGGTTAGAATTAAAAAAAGATTAGTTTCTGTCAAGCAAAGCAGCACTTTCCAGTAACGGTTGCACGTGAAAGGAGAATGATGATTTCTCCACTAAAAAAAATTGTTAAACCCTAAAGACTGATTTCACAGACAACGATTAGCACTAATCTCTGACTACCTAATATTACCTTAGGCAGGGTAGTCCAAGACTAGTGCTAATCGGGTCTGTGAAACTAACCGTCAGTCATGGAAGATGCTAAATTATACAGACCGGAAACAACAAGACTGCACGTTTCCAGTGACATGCATGGCTTTTCTCCCTCTGATGCAGACTGACTTTGTATTGTTGTTGCTTTCGGTTCTAAGACCACAGTGTTTGACCACTCTTTCATTGCTGGCTTTTCTTTCTGTGTTAAAGCCTCTCCTTCCTTAAACCTCTGATGCACAGGTTAATCAGCATGAAAGGCATCCCTGCAATGAAACAGCCCTTTTCAGTTCATTACATCCACAGATCTTGTATCATGCATGTTAAGAAAGGTTGCTCAAAAGCTGTGAGGCCTGCTTAGCCTTGTGGTTAAAGGTGCTGAACTGGGAGGTCTTCAATATGAGCACATCTTCATACCACCCCTCTCCTGTGCTTAGTTTGCATCAAATATTAGTGATCATGAAACTGTTATCTTTGAGTATTAGTGTATCAGCGATTCTTTAATCTACAGTGGCATTGTAATGTGTCTCTAACAAGCATTTCCTTGTGCATTTCTTTTGTCTTTTTACATTTTGCCGTTTGCATCGTCACATTTATCCTAGACAGCCTTATTTATTTTGTGTTTAAAGTTGTATTCAAAGGGCCATACGGTATGTCATTGAAATGCAACCTGTTGCAGCAGCAGAAGGATGTTGCAAATTTACAGACATTTCATATGGCTCATACATACAATTCACCAAATCAATACAAGCAATTTACAGATCAATTTCCGTGGTAAAATTAATGCAATCATTGAAATGCAAATACAACCAATGCGTGAATTTCAAATAAATTCCAAGTAAAATTCTCATGCTATACATTAGTAGATTAACAGTATTCCACACAACACAGCTGCAGATTGTATTGGGAGTCATTACTGTTGCTTTGAATGGAGTGGCATCAGTGAGGATCATGCATTCAAATCCGTTCTTTTGAGTCTCAGTGCTGCTGCCATTCCAAGTCTAGATTGGTTTATACAGTGAAGCATCCCTTTTCAGGCATCAAGAGACCAAAAAATGTGACCTGAATAGTGGGGTGACCTTAATATTAACGGTATACTGTAGTAACAGTGAAGTCAGTGGAACTGGGTCTGTAAAACTATGGCCTTAATTGCAGGGTTCTTTGTACCTAGTTGGCCTTTAAGCAAAGTTCCACTGTTTTTAAGACACTGGTAGTTTGTGTTTACAGATATCAAAAAATGTCTTTTTTTTTTTTAAATCAGCAAAACATAATATAACCCAAGTAATGAGAGTGGTGTGAAAGTTGGGGTGTTAAACCCTCTGGTTGAAAACAGTTGAGCATTTTCTGTGCTCGGGTCCGGCCCTGCTGTTTATCTAGATCCTCTTTTCTAAACAGGCTTGAGCTGTTTTGACAGCCCTGAGAACTTCATTGGGGGTCTGTATAATATCTAGCACATTGAACATTCAGAATCAGATTAATTTCCAATGCAGAGGATAGTGTTGCATTTTAGCAACACGGGCCACATGAAGAAGATTGTCCAGTGTTTATTATTGCTAAGGTAGTAGAAGTGGACAGGGATGTTTTGTTTGCTGAATGGACATGATGGAGCCCCTTGCTAATCGCTGTGTTTCTCATTATGAAAAGAACTGAGTCTTCATCTCTTAGACAAGCTACTGTAGTTTGTTTCCTTATCGAGGATGTTAGTTCATAAAACTGATAAGCAGGGTTATTTGGTTTAGTTAAAAAATGAACCTGAAGTGTATTGAGCCTAAAAGTGGTAGTGAAGCTTGACATTATGGCAACATTAAATAGCACAATTTGAAAGTGATCTTCAGTGTATATGTAGTGTTGTGGAGGTACCTTTTGTTTTGAGATTTGTAAGAAATCCTGACTCCACTCAAGCTGCATGTATAATATGAGGTATCTTCAGTGCACTGTAACGGATTGGTGGTTGCTGTAAAGTTTGGGCTGCCTCGCCTGTATCCCTACATGTGTCTGCATGTTTCATACGCCATACCCAATATAGCAGCATGCCAAGCACTTCCCCACAGTGCCAGTACCTGCAGGTTCTGTCGGGTCTGGAACCGTGTATAATTGCATAAAGAAGACAAAGAGGCTGAACTGTGTCTCTCGAATTTCTTATCTGCTTTTCTCCTAAAACATTGATTTCTCAGTTTTGAGTTTCAAGATTGCATCACAAAATAAGTAGAAGATTTAAAAAAAAAAAAAAAAAAAGGTCACTTTTTATTACAGCTGCAGAAGGGATGCAAGCTTGATAATTAACATCACAGTTGCCAGAGAATCAAGCTGTGGCATTCCCCTCAACTCGTTCTTTGTGCTTCCTTCCTTGCATTTAAGGTTAATTTAATCTTTGTGTTCTTGAACCATCTGCTTGGACGTCGGCCGTGCTTTTTAATGAGTAAAAAATAATAATTTCTATGCTTAAACAATGCAAACATCGTGAGTTTTGAGATCAGATGGATTATGCATGTTGAACTTCTGTTTTTGGTTTTATAATTACCCAACCTATTTATCATAGCTCATAGGCCTCCGGTCGCACATCCCTGGTCT
This sequence comes from Acipenser oxyrinchus oxyrinchus, assembly GCA_030684275.1. Taxonomy (NCBI): domain Eukaryota; kingdom Metazoa; phylum Chordata; class Actinopteri; order Acipenseriformes; family Acipenseridae; genus Acipenser; species Acipenser oxyrinchus. The sequence goes on from JAGXEW010000465.1 coordinate 83,247, forward strand.
AACAATGACTGTGCTTACTCTGCTCTACTTCCATAGTGGGGTATATGTGTTTCTAATGAATGAGAAATAGCAGCTTACAAGTGCAGATTAGACTTGATTAAAGCAAAGTACACCACTCAATCGCATTGTTAACCAAAGAGTATTGTATGCTGTACAGCAGCCTCTTTTATTAATCCAAGCCTTATGTATAAGCTTTGCTTTGATTTGTGTATTGAAGTACGTTATTAAATTGCCAATTCACTTACCTATGCCTGTCCCTATAGAAACTCTCAAGGACGTATGCTGAATTGGGGCTTATGTTGGTCATGGATGCTAAAATGAAAATGACCCCCCTGTCTGTTATATCTCTCCACAGCTGCATGTGTTTCATCCTGTCTGATTTAATATTTTATATTGTCCTTTTTATCAGGCCAGCCAGCTTGGTGTGTACAAAGCATTTGTGGATAACTACAAAGTTGCCGTGGAGACAGCTGAGAAATGTAGCCAGGCAAACAATCAGTTTCAGAAGATTTCAGAGGTAAGAAAACAGGGAGGTGGGACTTGCTATAGGGTATTGTTACTCTTCAGCCACCTAATTAATTCAAAATATTGTTATTTATTTTCATACATACATATACAGACACAAAGACATTTTAGTTGACGAAGATTCTACTCTCCTCCTGTTTACAGTTTTTGAGGCTACTGTCCATAAAGATTGTTTGCGGGGTCGGGGAGGCATGTGGTCTGGTGTTTGTTTCTAAATAAAGGGATTATTAAATGCTTACACAGGTTTTTGCCATTTTTACTAAAGCAGTGGTGTGTGTTCATAAAGTCTGGGAGATTTTATTGAATAGCACCACAGGACAGGGAAATGACTATTAGATTCCACAAACGAACATTATTCACAGTGTAGAAAATACCAAAGAGCATTAAAAAAGGTAAACAATAGGGGATCATTAATCTTAATTCACCTTTCAAAGCATGCTTCTAATTCTTCTCCCTATTTCACAGTGTTTTGCACACATTTTGTGAAAAGAAAATACACCAGCAAAGTAACAACACTAACTAATAACAGATAACCAAGTCACTCTGTGTGTGTGTGTGTGTGTGTGTGTGTGTGAAGAAATAACTTTATCTTTGTAGAGAGCTTTGCCAACTGCAGGAAGGAAACGGTTAAGCTGGCTGCTAGCTAGTGCATGGCTGTGCTGTGTGTGAAAAGGGATTCTCCCATTCCGTCTGCACTGAGGTTTCCTCTATAGAATAATACTGTTGAAGCAGTATAGATCTGGAGATGTAGACCAAGACAAATCGGCTCATGGTTGGAGTTTAGCTTCCTGAACCGATCTCAACATGACAACTTAAACACAGGATCAGCTGCACAAATTATGCAGATATTTACAGTATTAATTATCAACATTTTATATGAAACAGTAGATAAAATAAAGTCGACTTAATGCCTCTTTTCGTCATGAGAATGTAAAAGAGATAACTGTGAATGACATTGCCTCGGGTTCTTTATCTGGGGATTGTCCCAGTAAGGAAGCAGTGGGGGTGGTTATTGTATTTAAATGCAGTTACTGAACCTCATTGCATTTTAATAATCTGCTAATAAAATTACAGTACACTAATCTTTTTAAAATAATAAAATAATAGTACATTGGTCTTTTTCTATTTGTTTTTGACTCCCGTGTTTTTCTATCACAGAACCTCAAAGTAAAGGGCCCTAAGGATTCTAAGGACTGCACCACCTCAGTCACAATGGAAGGTAAGACCCACACATACACCACTGCCTTTGCTAGCCTGGCTTTTTAATCTGATGGGCCCCAAGCAGTCAGAGAAGGGGAATGAGGCAGAAATACACTTTGCAGAAGGCACCGCACTGCTAGCAGCTCAGTAGATGGGTATTACTTTGAGATGCCAGCCCAGCCCCTCCCCTCTGTTTGTGTGTGCAGTGCTTGGTTGAGGTGGCTGATGTTGCGCTCCAGCCTGTGAATGTGGCTGCTTATGGAAGGTAGAGGGCTAGGAGAGATGGCTGTATCAGCGGAGGAGAGATTGACATGGAAATGCTACTGATCCTGAGGCTCTGGTGTAACTGCACCTACGGTAAACTGAACAAGCCTTTTGATTTTACTGAAATGGACAGTATTGTTTTGCTTTTCTTTCTTTCTTTCTTTCTTTCTTTCTTTCTTTCTTTCTTTCTTTTCTTGTATTTGTTAAGGTTTGACTGCAGAGAGAGAACTGTAGATTTATTTATTGATTGATTTATTTATTTATTTGGTAACCATCTCTCAGCTTTTTTGATGCTGTTGGTACAGTCATGAATGATTTGGAGTCCTGTTCTTTTTAAATTCAAGTGGCTGTATTCTTTTAAAAGTTTTAAGCAGACTAGTCTTTTGTCATTTTTGTATATAGTTTTTGTATCAATTTTTTCAGTACTATTGCATCTGGCTTTGAATGTTTTTACATATTATAGTTTTGTTAATAATATTCTGCTCTCAGTTTGGATGTAATGGTCTATTATTATTATTATTATTATTATTATTATATATATATATATATATATATATATATATATATATATATATATATATATATATATATATATATATATATATATATATATTTTAAATAATTTATTTATTTATTTATGTATGTATGTATTTATTTGTTTATTTTAACAGACGGGTGAAGAAAAACATATCTTCAAAAAGAATTGATTGATAAAATTGGCCACATGTTTCACATCTTCATTCTAGTGTCATGATAGATCCGGTCTTTAGAATTACATGAATGATCATTTTGATTGTAATTGTCCTGTGATATGCATGCCTTGGCTGTAATTTTAATAAGGGTGGAAACTGTCTAAAGCGGTTCTTTAAAACCTCAACTGCCCTATAAAACAGATCAGCATGAGGGATGAGGTGGATCCCCAAGTGTGATCAGCCACAGCCCAGAGCAGCTTCCTGATCTTTCTTTCAAAAGTGGTCAAGTGCCACAAACAGATTTCAATAGTTCTAGATTAGGAGTGGATTAATGTCCCTCTTGCAAGTGCATGGGTATTTTCTTTGGATACGATTATATTTTTGTACTGCCCTGCTTGCCAGCAGTTCTGGTTAATGGGATGCAGACTGGGATGATTTAAAAACATAGTTGTTTTTATGTATAACTTTTGAAAGACATGGAAGTTCCCATTTGCAGCATATCTAACTGGATGTTCTCCAAAAACCTTTATTAATGCTATTACAAAACTAATCAGTGTTCAGTCTGTAATTTCATAGGGTGTGGATTTCAAGATGACAATTATGTGCTGGGCAGAGCCAGTCATTTTACACGCATTAACTGGAAGTGTTGTTAGTAATACCATTGTTTCACCACACACCCAGACAGTACAGGCGTAGGATCACAAAGGACTTCTTAGTCTAAATTGGATCTGTTCCTCCTGTAGACTGGGGATTTTTAAAATGAATGAAAAGCTTTTCATTTTGTAATGCTGGGTGCTCCATTAGGATTCGTTTTGCATATTCTTTGTGGGAGGCACGTGGTCTGGTGTTTGTGTCTAAATAAAGGGATTATCAAACGCTTCCATGGGTTTTTGCCATTTTTACTAAAGCAGCGGTGTGTGTTCATAAAGTCTGGGAGATTTGTTTGAATAGCACCACAGGACAGGGAAATGATATGTTTGCTGTGTTTTTGAATGTTGACCCCTATGCAGAAAATGACATCTCAATCGAAATGGAACCTCAATAAAATAAATGTACCTTTTCTATATTTTGATTAGAAAAATTGCAATCTGCTATCCGAACCAAGCTATTTTATCCCATGAATGATAAAATAGAGGCTGTATGATAGACTCCTGGAGTTCGATACTGCGTGAAGTTTGGGAATGAAAAGTTGCAACATATATATCAGGAAGTGGTCTTGCAATTGGACCAAAAAAGGCTATTTTGTATCCTTCATCACAAACTTAAAAGTCATTAACAGCTAGCTGGCACATATTTTTTCTTCTTCAACTTTTAACATATTACCGTTTCTCTCAGACTACTCGGGCAGAGGTAACCAGGAGCCACACCTCTTCCCTGCCACCTCACCACTGACTAGACTGAAGAAAAAAATACATTTATACTGTTTTACTTGTACAAAGGAATGCATTTTGCATTACCTTTGAACATTTTCAACACGGCTGAAACCATTTTGGTTTTGCTTTTACCTTGTTTCAATCATTTAAAATGTTCCTTTTTCTGTGACTTAAACCTGAGTCTGCTTTTTCATTTCTGACTGCAGAAGTCTATGGAAGAAAACCGACGCCAGAGATTCTGCGACTTCAGATATAGCAACTTCCTTTTCACTGTTATTCCACTGCAAACTAACTCTGTGATTCAGAAGCTGTTGAAGTCTGTTGTAGGAGGAGTGTCTTCTTCTGTCTCAAGACGATGTCACCATTTTGAGTACCATGTTTGGTTTAGCTTATAAGACAGCATAGCAAATGGTGTGCTGCTGTTTTTTTATGTGCTATTTTAAATGAATTGGATCTTGACTTAATTCTCTGCATGCTCATTAACTGCTGTTCAGAGGAGGGATGTGTTGGTGTACGCTGGCTCCTGGAGGTCTCCTTGAATGTATGTGTGAAGAATTCTCATTGTCAGAATGTTCTGAGGTCATAACTCCAGGGTGCTCATTGACTAGAAGGGAGAGCGGTGCAGAGAGAAGTCATTACAGGGAGAGCTAATGAGGTCCTTCTTTCATGTAACTCACAGTGACCTTCAGAGCGCCCTTAAAGAGGTATTGTTTTTCCAATAATAAATTACACTGCTCAGCAGAACAGCTCTTCAATTTCCATCTCATGTGGGGAACAGCCATCTACTTATCATTGAAAACCTTTTTTTATTTTAGAAATTCTTTTGATTGCGTCACAGTCTGCTACAGTATCATCGCAGGCCTCGACACACAGAACTGTCAAGTAGAAACTCGCAGTGGAGGGTTACCCATCCCCCTGAACGAGCTTAATGAGCAGACAGCTTGTGATGAGAGAGAGAAATGACTGCAGAGAAAGGAGAGATGATGATCGCCTTCCTTCCAATAAAACAATCTTCAAAAAGCATCTTCAGAACCTGAGCTGATCTGCTCATACTGCATTTTTATTACTACCAGTTTAAAGTTCACAGAGCTAAAAAACGGATTCCACACATCTTGCCTCTAGTGCATTGCAGTGAATGATGGGGGCCTTCGTAATTAACTTATAGGCCTGTCCTTGGGCCCTCTGGCATCCTGGGGCCAATTTCCCACTGTGGCCAAATTTCCCACTTTATACATTTGCTACAGGCCCGTATGTCCTGCTTATTAACCAACTAGCTGTTCTCCCTAATGACTGACATGGCTGGAAGCTAATCGTTGAGATCTTACACCACTATTGCAGATGGCCTACATCTTGTTATAATTCATGTTGGGAGTAAGCTGCCCTATACATATTGCTTCCAAATATAATTAATTAAATCAAAATTACAGTGTTAATGATTGTTAATAAGCAGACATCACCTGCATTGTGCCAAAGATATTACAGTGCTGATGTATTTACTGTATTGAGGATTGGTACTGAACAAGTGTTTAAGAAAAGAGACACAAAAATAAATAAGACCCCTTGCTTACTAAATACTCTGGTGTCTCTGAATAGATAACCATATCCTCTTTAAAAATATGCAAAATATTTTAATAAGCAAGACAGCTCACAATCCTGAAATGTTTCCCTTTTTCTAAGAAAGCAGTACAGCTGGGGATGGAAAATTTGTTGCCAGATAACCTCACTCGGACTACTTGCTCACTAAATATCTTGGCATTCCTGAATAGAAAATCGTCTCCTCTTTATACAAGGCATTTTAATGAATAGTCTCTCCCACAGTGCTGTGGTACCCCAAATATCCCCAAAGGATCCACTTACTACCAATGCGGCGATGATTATCTATTCAGGGACACCAAGATATTTAGTAAGTAAAGGGTTTGAGTGAGGTAACATTCCAGAAAACCCCTACACCCAGCATACTGTACACACTGATTTAAAAATGCTCAGCCTGAGGTGATGTATATAAATCAGAATGCATGGCAGACTAGAGCTTCTGAGCTTGATAAATATGTAGGTATGTCTGGTATTGTGTGCGCATTAGGATGCTGACTGCCTGCTGGATATATTTAGAGATTCCAGGTGTTGATGGACAGTGTTGGCTATTGGCTGTGTTAAATATTTGATGCATCACACAGCAATGGAATGATCTGATGTTTTTAAAGGGTGCCAGAATTCCCATACAGCGACTGAGTTGTTTTACAATCTAATGGGGGCTTTGTAGCAACAGAAAGTAAAATCCGTGAGTGCTACACTAGCCATCACCTTTTGCTGTCACATGGCCTCTGTTTCAGGGGTCTCTGATGGCTGTGCCTGTGCGTGGCATGGATCTAAAAGTTGTGAGTGCATTTGAAGAAGTATTTTTGACATTCTGCAGCAATGCTTCTTATGCAGGTGTCTGCGCTCAGGAAAGTCACGGCTCAGTTTTCCAAGACTGTGGGGCTGCTAAATTATGATTAAGAAAAAGCTATTTAACTGTCAGATTAATATGATTGCACACATTTTGGATTGACCTTGCAGCTGGCATGCATATTAATAAAAGTAGCATGTACCTGCATTATAAATTTGACTGTTGTTAATGCTTTATTAAATGGAGTTAGAGGCCACTGGTCCTGTAACTGGTATTCAGCCATGAAGAGTGAATACATGAGAGGGAGACAGGCTGGTGATATGAGGTGCAAGGATAGATCAGAGCAAATATTATTTGCATATGACCTTGGTTTCTGTTTTACTCTTATCTGAGGAGCTAAGCATAGCTGGCACTGTATTATTATTTGTTTATTTAGCAGACGCCTTTATCCAAGGCAACTTACAGAGACTAGGGTGTGTGAACTATGCAGCAGCTGCAGAGTCACTTACAGCAACGTCTCACCCGAAAGACGGAGCACAAGGAGGTTAAGTGACTTGCTCAGGGTCACGCAGTGAGTCAGTGAGTGAGCTGGGATTTGAACTGGGGACCTACTGGTTACAAGCCCTTTTCTTTAACCACTGGACCACACAGCCTCCTGGCACACAGATAAGTGACGTCCAAAGAAAATCAGCAGGGTCACACATTTTGGATTCAGGTATTTCATGACGCAGAGTATTCATTTACAGTCTGGGCGGGGACTTGTGTGTTACTAACATACTTATTTATGGATTTCAAGGACCTGTTAAAGAAGCTGACAAACTCAAAGCTCCAACACTCATAAGTAAACCTAGCCAGTGAAAGCTTTAATAGGGATGCTTGTGAGAAGTCGTACTGCACTACATTAACCCAAACTGCAGAACTTTTATACTGTGTGGATCTGTTTTCTCTTCATCATTAATTCACTGACAGACACATGTCACAGAGGCAGGTTGTCATTTTCGTTATGGTGGTGCGGTGAGAGGTGATGTCAATTTTCATTTCATCTTCAGCCGCAGATGCAGGCTGGTTGAGCCGACTTGGCTGCAATCTCGTTGGGATCAATCTTTCCGTGGCTCTGTTTGTCTGAAGAATCGATTTGAAGCTGCACAGAATAGTTGTTTAATGCTGTGTTTTCTTGTCCTTCACAGCTTTGTTGTACAAACCCATTGATCGGGTCACAAGAAGCACGCTTGTTCTTCACGTAAGTATATGACATTGTTGCAGGTGACTGAAATATAATACGAAACTGGTATTCCTGGTGCTGTTGAACGCTGTCTGCTGCGATGCAATTATCTTGCTTCTGCACGGGCAGCTTGGTAGAAAATTAAAGTAGAACTCAAACTGAGAGGCGTTCCGCTGCAGTTATTGTTGCAAAGCTCAAAAGTTAACATTCTTTTTTTTTTCTTTGCTTTTTTTTCTTTGCATGAGTTCATTATCGTATAACATCTTATAAGAATAGCATTTTCCTTGATACACAATTCCCAACATCTCACAGTTAACATGAGTACCTCCCATTTGATGAATATGTTTTGTCTGTTTTCCTGATATCCATATAGTGCCAAATAACAAACAGCTGTTTTAAGGTCAACTGATTCTTTTTGGCTGTATATGCAATGCTCAATAATTGCACACCGTTATCACAGTTGTTTTTGTATCATTTGTTTTGTTTTTTTTCAATCTGCTATAAGGACAGCTGTGCCATAATTGAAATGTAATCCTAGGGTTATTGATGGACATTTATAACATTTTCATAAACTGTAGCAAGCAACCTTACACCCTTGTCCCTTGTTCAAAACAGTTACAATTCATCTTGAAATGGCCTTTTACTATATAACTAAAATGAGCTGTCAGCACCTTTGTAAAAAGGTCAGGTGGATAATAGTATCATTTAAATGCCAATATAGCAACAAGGCAGAACAACAGCTACTTCACTATGCAATGTGTCAAAAGGTCATATGCTATCTGGGTTTGCTTGGTATCCAAATTGGATCACGCAAATTCTGGTTGATTTCGTAATCTCCAGCTACTGTGTTTTCCTATGGCACAGTAGCTGTGTGAGTCAATAAAGGGATAAAAAAGGAAGGCAATTGTGCATGCTACTGCTGAAAAAGTGCTTTCGCTTTGCATCAGGAGCTTCAGTCTTTTCAGTAATAACTAAAACTACAGTTTGCTTGTATGGCTAGCAAATAATCGCTTAAATGTTTGCGTAAAACTGCACAGACGAGGCATAACAAAAGCTGTTTCTATCCATCTACATGTGACTGGAAAATTGCTAATATTACATGAGTCGTAAAATAATGTGCACAGTAAAATAATGGGTTTCAGTTTTAATGCTGAGCTTTTGTCCTACAACAGTTTCATTTAAAACTGTGGGGCAAGCCAGATTATTGCACACCTTTGGCCGTGGCATTGACCCATATTGAATCAGACTGTGCCTGTCTGCCTATCAACAGCCAATATCGAAACCATGGTGGATGATTGGGTTAACACTGTGTTAGTCTGAGAAATGTATATGGAAAAACGTGAATTCCCTGTATTCTGCACATGCATACTGTACATTCATTGCACAGTATCCGGCCAGGTTTCTAGCTATTGAGGCTGTGTTTTAAATAATAATTCCATGTGATAAATGACTGCAATGATTCTATGTTCTGTGCATTGAATTAAACTCTTCTAATGTCTGACAGTGGTAAATTAAGTACCTTCAGCGAAATGTGGGAGCCTTTGATGAATTAGTTACATTCACAGTGCCATTATTGTTCATGCAATGATTGCTACAGTGTGTTATTGGCTGAGCTAGCAATCAGGAACCAGTGTCTAGGGGCATGTTACAGAAAAAAATGATAATGTGTATTCAATACATGACGAAAGCAGGTATAGCCATTTTTTCACAAACAGATTAAATATGGAGTCGTCTGCCTCCATCTAATGGAGGTCCAAATGAGGGGACTAGGATTCCCCTCAACCTCGACTCTAAAACGTTTCCCCTCAAACTACTTTCGAAAGGGCCCAGAAATTCTGTAAACCACAGAGGCTGCAAGTGAAACCTGCCAACTAATATCCAATTTCTGAAGTGGTATACATGCACAATACTGACACTACCTAGAAATAACTTCAGCTATATTTAACATTTAAACTTTGAAACAGTTTTGGTATTTTATTGTTTCCTATCATTTTCTCACACTGTTCAGTGCATGATGCTAATCTTAGTTCCTGAGATGATGGGTGTAATCAGAAAGCACCAGATACCTGCAGTATACAGTCCCACCATTTAGCAAAACATGCCCCAGGCTACAAAGATACAAAACTGAGCTTTGCAATACATATACTGGGTGACAAAGTGGCTTTCTAGAATCAGTGACACATGTTATTAGTCTAGCAACATTTTTACTCATAAAGAGCATATACTGTGTAACATTCTGCATGCTTATCGTTTAATTAACTCCTTATACTTTAGTTAAAAAGCAAGTTGATTTACATTTCCATACATGTTCTATTGTCCCCTTAGCTTTTATGATGTTTGCAATCATTCTGATTGGTTCTTAATGTATTCTTTTTCTTTTGTTAGTCTGTCTTAAGTGGGCGTTGGTCATGATGATGAAAAGGTTGCAGTGAAAAGGCCTTTTTAAAAACCCTGGTTACTGCATTACAGGAAAATGTTTTGCATCAGTTACAGATCAACACTTATCACGTCCATAAAGTGGATTTTCATTTTACTGTTTATAAAGGTGCTTTTTAAGATTAAGGTAACTTTGCATATTTGAAATAAGTGAGATTATCAGCAATTCACAGAAGTACCAGTGTACACCCATCGCTAGGTTAATTGAGGGCTCGAACTCAATACGGTTGCTGTGTCTATTTCTGAAAGTAGATATTGATTCAGTTATTTTCTAGCACTGATGCCCTCTTTAACTCTGCACTTTGCGTTTCAGGACCTCCTGAAGCACACTCCAACAGACCACCCGGACTACCCCTTGCTGCAGGACGCTCTCCGGATCTCCCAGAACTTCCTGTCCAGTATCAGCGAGAAATCGACCCCGCAGGGACGGCTGTCACCACACCGAAGGGAGAGGTGAGTTCACACATGACCAGGGGTCACCTGCCCCTTCAAGGCTAATCTGCAAGTAGGATGAAACCACCAATTTCTCTGGGTGTGCCACCTAAAACCCCTGCTAGAAATTCAACTTGTTCAGAGACTGCATTTTCAAATGAAAGCCACCAGGTTATGTTAGTAAGTCAATAAATGTACACATTGATCCAGGAGTAAAGATAGGCAGTTTGCAGATCCACATGGTTTAGATCATGAAAATTGACCCTCTCGTTCATTGTGTCGAAAGGACGACGTGCCAGCGGTGGTTCACCAAGCTCCTCCTTTAACCCTTGTCTTCCTCTCAGGCCCGGCAGCTGGTGAAGGATGGTTTCCTGGTGGAGCTGTCAGAGGGGACGAGGAAGGTGCGCCATGTCTTCCTCTTCACTGACCTCCTCCTCTGTGCCAAAATGAAGAAGACCGCAGTGGGGTAGGTGCCTCTCAAACCAGGCTGAAATACACATGATACAGGACATTAGACAGGTAAGGAGGAGGAAAGCATAGATCAGAATGGGAAACATTTACCATCAGCCTATTTCACTGAGCCACTGAGGCTGTGGGCTTGGAGCTTTGCTTCACACATGAGGAGAGATTCATGAATCAAGCACATCGATGTGCATAGTGATGGTTTTATTTCTTGCTGTCACTTTCTGTTGTTGTTTTGATGAACATGCTCACAGGAAAAGAAATTCTCTGCATAACAGTGTCCTGCATGGTGCGTGATTTTAATGAATGAGTGATATTTCACAACACAGGCATTTATATATTCAAGCACGGTTTTATAAACCCAGTGCATAAATGTGTTTGTTGATTTTACAAATACATTTTAAAATCTTTTAGAATTCTTAAAGGATTTTGGCGTACAAAATGTGTTAGCTACAAACAAATAGATCTGAGTTTTTCATTCATTTATTTTTAACATTAAAACATACATTATAGAGTATGGGGAATTTTCAAGTAGATATGCCACTCCATAGTAAATGTGTGAAATGGGAAATTGTCCACATTGGAAAATCAAACACAAGGTCTTCAAGAAAGAAGTCAAAAATGATTCCACTAATAGTGCAATTATATTTTTTACTTGAAATAATGAAGAGTTCACTAGTATCTTTGGGGAGACAAATACAAGCAGGCTGTAAAGTCATATTTCTTAACTGAGAAGCGATCTTTCGAGTGACCTTTGGAATTCAGACATTCTCTAATGGAGCAGACATGATGCATCTATTTTAATTAGCATGTGGACCGTGCCCTATTAAGAACAGAACACAAGTTTGTTTACAGGGAAAAGGAACTGAAACAACGGTGCAAGCAGGAGAAAAAGAAGCTGCATGCGGTAATAACTGCGAAAAATCAAATAAAAAAATAAATAATTGAGCTGTAGGAATGGGAAGCCTGGCGGCAGAGAGAGTTGAAAGAAGCCCTCCGTCTGCAGGGAACACATGAAGCAAGATGAAGAAACTGAGCTGGAGCAGGCTCTCTCCTTCGGGATGGAACGAAATCAAAAAGATTACAAAATAAGACCATGCTTTTAAAAAAAGGACCAAATAACAACTCAAGCAACAACTGTTATAAAGAGCTAACCATTTATTTTGCCATTTAAAGCACTGAAATAATTGCACACCGTTATTAAAATGCAACCCTAGAGTTTGCTTGCTGTATTGGGCAGTCTTGAAAATAATTCTAACTTGCAAAGAGTGTTGAACAGAATACAGATTTTTCTGGTTATTCCAACCAAATTTCTGTTATCGTACTTAACATTGCAAGGACATATTAATAAAGAATGACCATGCATACTTTAAGACCTCCAGACAGTGAATGCTCTATCAGTACATTAGCACAAGATCTGCAATGCCTTATGTGCAGGTGAGGTGTTTAATATTGCTGGTTAGTCATTGTCCTATTGTATACATCATAGTGTTTACTGTAAAACATGTGGATGATGGTTTTGTAAATACCCATTCAACAGTCTCTGAAATAAATTAGAGCGTTCAGATTCTCAAGCACAATGCAGGGCACCAGAGCCTACCATCCAATTGACAATAAAAGAGAAACATGCTACATATCTTTATATTTGAGGCGGTTAGCGTCTAAGTGGGCTTTTATAACAAGTAGACACTTGCATTAATTGTCATCAAGGCCATACATTGCATTACTGGAGACAGGCCATCTGGATGCTAATATGGGACTGTGCAAACTTGGTAATAAGAGGTTAGTTGAAGGCTCCAATATTCTGAATGCCTTGAAAATCCCATTTTTATTCAGAAAGCATTCCAGCTGACTTGACTCTGAAAGATAAAGCAAAAAGGCTCTGCAATCCACGTTGTCAGAAAAGAGAGGCAAGCGAACCGTATCTCAACAGCTACTGCACCAAATAGAAATCCACATTTTATTTTCCTAAGGAGACATTGACGTATATTAGATTTTTATTCCCCGGACCTAATTATTGCCCTGAATCCAAATGCTTTTATTAACTCTGCTATCAAAGCTAATAAATAAACCTCTTGCGGGCCAGCTCATTGAAACTGCAGTAAGTCGAGAACATTTCCCTTTTATTGCCAGTGACAGAGTGGTGGCTTGATTTTCTTTATGACAGAGTGGTGGATAGTCCGATTGAAACAAACCCAATGGCACATATGATCATAGTGTGGTTGTCTTTAAAGGGTGTTAAAGGGAAGTTGCTACAATAAAAAACATGGTGGCCATGTTGGGTGACATCATCAACATACAAAACTGGCTAATAACTCCTTATAGAGTGCAGATAGGGCCATGGTTACAATGGAACACATATAGTAACCATGTACAGTATGCTCTATCAAAAATGTCATTGCCTGTGACCTTTGACCTCTCCTAAAGGTCAAATGTAAAACTGGCTTATAACTCATAATAGAGTGCACATAGGGTCATGGTTACTCTGTAAAAATGCCATTCTGCACTATTTGCTAAAGTGTTTGGTACTGGTACTGCATTTTGCACTATCTGCTAAAGTGTTTGGTACTGGTACTGTTACTGGCTTTCTGCACTATATGCTAAAGTGTTTGGTACTGGTACTGGAAGCTGTAAAGTTGCTGGCAACTCTAGTTATAAATATAATTGATAGCAATACTGATACCAACACTCCAGACATTTGAATTCTAAAACAATACAGTTGGCAGCAATAGTCTGCAATAGATATTACTGAAATGCATCAGTGAGAGATGGGCAACTAATTACTCAGCAATCTGACAGTCACAGCTGCCGTTTCTGTGAGCTGAAAAACATTTGCAGCTAAAATTGGGATTTTAGTTTTTTTTCAATTGAAAATGCTCATTAATATTGGCTGTGCCAATCAAGCATCTGCTGATATATAGGCATGTTCTACAGCTATGGCAAAACTTTTACATCAGGTAGAATTTTAGGTTTGAGACATTTAAAAAAAAAAAAAAAAAATAATGATATTTGATATTTTATTTAACATTATGTAATGTAATCAAAGAAACTACAAAATGATGTAGTCTACTGGAATCCAGAATAGTAGTACAGTATTTCATGTTAGATTTCAGTTTTTCGTTAAGTATATGAAAAACTACAAAACCGTATGTAATTCAATATGTTAACGTAGCATTATTCAGCAGGTTTCATTCGACTTTATGAAGCAAAATTAGTTAATTATATAGGGTGATGCAAAACATTTAGCCATAGCTGTATATGAATTGTGTTAATTTCAAGACACTGTTCCTGGCAGCCTGTGGGATGCATCAGGGACTGGTGAACACTCCTAGTTTTACTGTGAGTTTAATCAGACACACCTGAGCTTGTTACCTATACACTGTAGCTAATCAGGCTCATATTAAAACCTGGAATGGGAGAGCCTTCTCATTTCCATCCCTGTGCATGATCACTGCTAACCCAAAGCTTTCTCTTGCCTGTTCAGGAAACAGCAGCAGTATGACTGCAAGTGGTACATTCCCTGGCAGACCTGACTTTCCAGACCCTGGACGAGTCGGACACCTCCCCACATCCACACCATGCCAGAGCACGAGATCGAGGAGATGAAGATGAAGATTTCATGCATCAAGAGCGAGATTCAGAAAGAGAAGGTGAAAAGGAGGGGGAGGGAGGGGGGCATGGGCTGAGAAGTACAGCACAAGGGGTTTAAAATGGAATATATATCAACATCAGTATTTCGCATTAAGTTCGGGCTGATTTCATTAACCATTGTTACAAGGAGGAATTGAATCTGAGTCTTGACAGCGCTGTCAGACCTCTTTCACGTTATCTCTTGAATTTTAATAAAACTGTAAAGCTGAATGTGCTTCAGTCACAGAATGCCATTGAAGCTCTTCTGTGAATTAATTTCAGACTTGGTTGCAGTCCAGCTGACCCAGTGCTGGTCCTTGGCTCCAACTACAGAGAGAACTCTCAGTTCAGACAAGGAGGAAAGAGGAATTTGTGCAAACTGTGTATTGAAAAAGCCAGTTTCGATTTAGCTGGGGGGGTTCTGCTTTTTATGCACAAGGGGAAGGAACCGATAACATGAATTTATCTTTTTTTTTCAGTTTGAGATCACAGAGAATGTTCCACAGAACTGTTCTGGGAAAAGGCAAAACATCATTTTAATGAGTCAAGACATTGCAGTGATAATTTAAAGTTAGACTAAATAAATGCAGCAGTAGGAACTTGATGTACTTTAAATATCCATGTAAATCAAGCATTTAATAATAACCTTGGAATAAGTTTAGTTTGTGGTTTAATAACTTTGATTTGGTGCCACCTACTGTTACATATTTTAACACATAATTGCAAGATTTCTTCCCAGTGCATGACCCATATGCAAGCAGAATTTGTTTCTTTGTTACTGAAATGGTGCAGACTTTGCAATCAGTAAGCGTGGCCCATCATTGTAACTTTTAACATGATGAGGTTTGGGCAATAGGATTTTGTCAATGTCCTTTCACGCTGAGCGCGATGATGTAAACCATTAGGACACCATGCTTTCTGAAATGTCACTGTGACTTGACTGCAGAGCAATCCAGTTTGAATGCCGCATGTTTGATTCATCATCATAAAACTTGAAAGCGCTGCTCTTATGCTAAATCTTTTAAGCCAACAGATGGTTCTAATTTACTCAAGACTTTTTCTCTTCATGAAACATTTGCTTGCTTTCTGTACATCCACAATATTTTCAGTATGTTTGTAGTGGTTTCCAGCCCCACGCAGGAGTCAGTGTAGCACATCTTCATTGTTTAATTCAAAGTAATTACCAGAAGGACTCTGCTGTGTTTTTCTTCTTTTATACATTTGTTATCATGTCTGTTTAACCACGTCTCAAACGCCAAAGGAACCTCATACAAAGTGGAAACAGCTGTTTTGTGTTGCCTAGCAACAGTCAGCTCTCATCTTTGCAAGGTTGCCATGAATAGTTTATGATTTACACTATGCTCATCCTATAGAAGATAGGGTGTGATCTAAGCAGAAGGAAATCTTAATTCTTCTCATTCATTAATCCTGTCTGTGATTTAATGACCAGCCCATTAACATTACTATGTACGATATAAAAACAGTTAAATGGGGCCTGTGAAAAATCAGGTTTGGGCAACTTTTAAGTCCGCCTTGGTTTGATCATTAAAATAGAACCTATTATATAGAAAGGTGACATCATTGACTGTAACATAGTAAGATGACAATATAGGATGCATAACTGTCATACAGTAGAGTATATATGCAAAAGCTGACTACAGTATGAGACAGCTCATGCCTGTATATGAATTGCAAGTATGTGTCATGGCTACACATACGATAGTTTTCAGTACTGTCAGAGGTGAAAATCGCAGGTAGTTTCACAGGTGGTGAATAGTGGTCATATTTGTAAAGTGCTGGTATCTAGTCAACTAGCTGCGCCACCTGTTGCCAAGGTGACTTTCAATTATTGTTTACTGCAGCAAGAGTAATTGGCAGCCCATTGTGGCTAATTGCAGATCTGTCTTTTTTTTTCTTATTTCCCTTTACAGAAAGCATCCAAGGGCCAGAGCAGAGCTGTGGATCGCCTGAAGAAGAAGATGTTCGAGCAGGAATCCTATTTATTGCTGCACTCCCCGACCATCCCCTTCAGAATTCACAACATACACGGAAAGGTAGGAACATGACTCCGGCTGCATTTTACTCCCCTGTGCGTTTTGAGGTATACAGTAAGGGTTCCTTTTCAAGCTTTTCCGTTTGTTTGATCTAAACAGTGCTGGTTCTTAAAATCCCACTGTGAGTCTCTTTGGCAGTGTACATCAATCAATAAATCAACCTTTTTTTTATAGTGCACTTTACATCCATAAAGGCGTCTCAGAGCACTTTACATAAAATAAAATGTGCATTAAGGAGAAAATATATACATAGATGTATACATCAGCCAGTCCATCATACCTTTCTGTTCAATTGCATGATGGTGGGTTCATGACTAATAACAAGAAAGACATGTATTGTCACTGATAACAAAATGTATGTATTTCAATATCTAGTAAGTACATACTTAATACTGTACAGGTATATATCCTAACGATTAAAGGTTTTCTTGCCCAGAGCTACTTGTTTCTTCTGTCGTCTGATTACGAGAGATCTGAGTGGAGAGAGGCCATCCAGAAACTGCAGAAGAAGGGTAAGTTATGGTCTGCGACATGCAGTATCTGAAGTAGGGGATCTCTAGCTGGTCTTTACTGTAGATCTGAAGTTCTTAAACTTTTTTTGCATTTTTTTATTTGAATGGACAAATTCCATAAAAAGAAAAAGAAAACCTGTACACTCATGAAATTAAATGTTTGGTTTATACAGCGATATGGTATAGCACTACCAAAGATATGGTAGAATGTAAATAAAAGCAGTCGTTTCTTGCAAACACTGTTGCTCGTGGGTGGAAGTTCATTTCCTTGAAAATAATTGATCAAAAATGAACCCAGGTTATTGCTTCTGTTCCCAGATCTCCAGGCCTGTGTGTTGAGCTCCGTGGAGCTGCAGGTTCTTACAGGGTCCTGTTTCAAGTTAAGAACAGTTCACAACATCCCTGTTACCAGCAATAAAGATGGCAAGTAATCTCTTTAAAAGACCTACTGTAAGTGATCAATCCCCATGAATACATGCATTGTCATTAAAAGGAAATTGCAGTGGAAGGCCACAAGAGGGTGCTATAATCAAAGAAGAGCCTGTTCAGACATTGCGTTAATAGTAGTACCTACTGTGTGTTTTTCAGATAAATATTTTCTGCAGAGTACACATGTCCGTAGTAGACAAATAATGTATTTAAGGAACAGTCTTTTATAGCATGCATTGTACAACAAAACACATGCAAAAAGTGCAAAACAAAATACAATACCATAGCCCATTAAAAATGCTCATATATATATATTTTTCTTTATATTGAAAATCTCTGTAGACTTAATTGAAATCCTGGTTGAAGGCAGTTTCATTGCACTGCTGTTTCCTGTTTAAGATACCTGATATTTCACTGTCTGGATTTTGTGGCATGGAGCCATTTGAAACTGTTCAGGCTATTCATAATATACTAAAGTACCTGAATAAAAGCAGAAGAACCATAACTAACCGTCCCATATATCATTTCCTAAATATCTGTTTCACTGAGGAATGATTATGCATAGCGTCTGTACAGCACATGCCAATTACATCTTGAGATCTGCACTCCCAGTCATAATGAAACGAGGTATGGCACCCAAATGTTTCAACACAAACATGCAATTCAAGTGTAGAGATAAAGTATTCGAAAGAGACATATATCAGGATATAGTGAAGTGCGATAGTGATGTATTTTAGCACAGAACAGAATATGGCATTTGTGATAGCAGGGGCTGGTATTAAAAACACTGTCTTATATTCCTGTCATTATGCCTCAAACACATTTTTGATTAGAGAATTAGATCAGCAATGAAAGACAGCTGTTGAACGAATGCCAGCCCGTACTGGTAGCAATGCCACTCCTTCCTATAAATTCAGTTTCTTTTATTCCACTTGACAGAGGTGCGATTCTTTGAGGTGGCAGATAAGGAACATGTTTTTGTGATTAAAACAAACGTGGGGATAAACTGGTAAAATAATACAAACCAGCAATTTTACCGCAATTAAAAAAAAGTTTTGCTCTTCCTTTTATTCAAAATGGTGTCCTGTAATTAAAGGGAGTTCATTTTGTTAAGAATGTAAAAGCCACATAAGATAGTAACTGCATATTTGGTTCATATATACAACAGACTTTTGATGATCCTTTATTTGCTGCAGTGTTCCTCAAATATGTTCAATTCATCTCTCTCCAGACTCTGTTATATCTTAGCAAGCCAAACAGGAATTTAGAAGTGTTTTATAGTAAACACCAACAGAGCTGATATTTTAAACAAGGACTTCAACTAAGATAACGTCTTAACCCTTTAAGAGACGTTATCACATGAGCACATTTCATTAACCTGGGGGAAAAACACTCCAAACACGCCAGGTCCTTAAAGGAATATGTAAAAGCTAATTGGGGCAATACTCCTTTAAACAATCCCAACAAAAAATAAAATAATTAAGAGCTCAAAAATATTCTGTCAGAATTGCTGAGGTGCAGCATGTTGTTTGTTGTGTATGCATTTATACTGTATGTTTATGTATTTAGGAAGGACACTGGGCACCTGTTTGAAAGAGAAAGGTCTTTTAAGACCTTGGCATAACTTCTCATGTAAAGCATGGCCCCTAGTGCATCAAAATAGATATTGGAGAGTTCTAACCCTGAGCAGACATCGCCAGCTGAGCCTCCAGTAGAAAGGTTTCCTCTGAAGAATGAGCTGTTGTGCAGTGGCTGCAGAAGTGGGTAGTTAGGAGCCTACTTTGAGCGTTGTGAACAAGAGGGCAAGGTTTTAAATACCAGGAAAGAATCTGACTGTCTAATTTCAGTGACTGTATACAATCTATACAGCATATTCTATAATAACTCACAGTGGTGTTTAGAACTTGACAAGGGACTCCCCATTGAATGAAGAAAAATGCACTCAATTAACAGCGTAGTTGGGAAAGGTTTTGTAAAACTGATTGCACAGCTGTGTCTCCCCTCCCTGGGGGTTGAGAGTTCAGTGGAGGCCGACAGCAGCGAGAAGTGTGAAGAGTGCATGGAGGCGTATGGAGAGAAATAGCAGTAAATAAGTTAAAACAACAGGAACTTAATTACGAGAGCCCTGATTGAATTTGTATTGTCTGCCGTGTTCCAGCACCTTTGTCAGCAGGACTCGGCTTCTGTATTCTATTAGGATCTGGAATCCTTATGGGCAGCGAAGTGCTTCGTACACTTCATTCAGAGGAGAGTCATTCAAAGGCAGGTCTACGGTAAAAGCACAGGAGAGGAAGTTTAAACTAAGCTAGAAAAACATGCAAACTCAACCTAAAGCGTTGATATTATGCAGCTCAAATTTAAAACGTCCCCACTTTAATGCGAAGGATGGTGAATGGAGACCACCCAAGGCTGTGTTTGAACAGGTTGTGTGTTGTCTCTTAAATTAGCTAGGGTAATACATCCCAGATCTATGGAATTACATACACTAGCTGCGTATATTTACACACACACGCACAGGGTTTGTTTTTCGGTCTCTGTGACACATGAGGAGGATAGGGTCAAAGTAGTTTGTCTTAATTCTTTTGCTACATTGGCAGGGCCTCAATGATAACACATCAGTAGGAAGGAAACTTGATGTTTCGGAATGCAGGAGTGACATTTTCATACTCGGCCGATCTGGGTGTTCCCATCATTGATATATACTTTGCTGTAGACTGCAGGAAGATCAGTGGTCCTTTGTGCACTTTTACATTACAAACTGGTTAGAAAGCATTACCCTAAAACTTAAAACCCCAAATAACTTGTACTCTACCTGTGTTTTCATACAGTTGATCCAGCACATGCTTTATCAGAATTCATTTAATAACATGTGCTACACATGCTGTTCATATGCAGTTTTGCAATAAAGCACTGTTTCTATTCCTGAAAATCCCTAGAAGTTATGAATCGTAGAAGTAATGAGATCAAGCCTGTGCTTCAGGGAATTGCCATCTGATTGACTATCTATCTGTCTATCTTTTGGTCTTCCAGTTTGTGGTGCCTGATTCATGTACTAAAAATGAAGATCACACACAAATCCATGTGCTTTTCATTTTGGTACAGTGCAGGGAGATTAAAGAGATTTCAAGAGATGTAGATGTGCAGTATACACACCGAGACACAAGTTTAAATGCTTTTGTTCAAACTGCTTCCTCCATGCCTTGTTTTCAGATCACGAATCACCTGGGCTGTATGGATTCCTGCATGTGATTGTCCACTCGGCCAAAGGGTTTAAAGAATCAGCAAGTAAGTGAAACCAGTTCCGTTTGCATTCAGGAGTTTAAAGGCTTCCTATTTAAACTGGGTAGAGTGATTGTTTCCAGACTACAGTAGTTAGACTACATTCATTTCCAACATTTCTTTAAAGGGATGGGATAGCAAGAGAAATAGAATAACATGATATGTATATAATATTAAATTATAAAATAGAAATCTCAAATGCATCGCTGCATGCATCCAATCATTCTATGAAGTACATCATTACTGGAATCCATTTAAAAGTGATCTAGTGAAATGTTACAAGAGCAGAGGTCTAAAAGGCTGCACTCAAAAAAGTAGATTCACAGTGTAATTTCAAATCTAAAATTGTGCAAACAGATATGCTGAGCCCAATATGCTACCTCGTAAAATATATTGTGCTATATATTGAGTGCTGAATCTCTGTGCAATTGCATGTTTAAAAACAATCAGTACTTTGTATCCAGCTAGTCTCAGAAACCACATTGGAAGTTGTTATGGCAGCATACTGCAGCAGGAGGCATTCAGTGGTATTTAAATCTGATCAGGTTTCACTTGGGATTGTGGCTGCCAGCTATGGGTAAATTGCTGGTCTTTAAAACGACAAGCAGGGTTTACGCTGCACAGTCAACAAAGGTTTCAGATTTACTCCCCACAGAAAACCGTTGCTGTATCCAAACTACATAACCCTATCAGTTTATATGTCTTCCAGGATGCGATAGATGAAATCCTGTTAAGGGAATGGCCTATGGCCTGCTGTTTATGAAACTTTAGCTTGACAAACGACCCGCTTTCAGAAAGGAAGTGGAGCAAACTTTGCAATGGAGAAAAAGCTTAGGAAATCCAGCTTATATAGTGTTTTGTTTTTTATGAAGGAAAAAATGAAATGCTAATGTTTCAGGACTTGGTTAGACATGTGTATGAGCCTGTAAGTTATCATTTGTTTACAGTTATATCTTGTTCAGAAACATTAGCAGTTTTTGAATTCACTGAGACGGAAGCAAATCAACAAAATAATTCATGTACACATTTCAGTAATAAGGGGCTTTTCAGTAATGTATCTGATAGCTGTAAACAGACTGGAAGTATTTTTTTAGAAGTATTTTTTTCAATTCAGTGAGATGTAATGTGCTAAGCAACCAGAAGGTGGCATAAGCGTATATTCTAATTCTGGAAACTGTATATTTAAAGACAAACTACTGCAACTACAATGCTGTATACAATACTATATGGACTATCTGCAGATTAGCAGAGATGTGAATGTGAATTCGAGGGCAATTCTTTCAGCATGATAAACCACAGGACTGATCAGGAAGCTCTTCTATATCAGTAGACACCACAGAATATGTGAAATGATTTCTGCTTTCCATGGCCTGGGCATCTTCTTGTCATAAACCCTGCTTCCCAATGTTTTCATTTAACGCAATGCCATACTAGCTCTCCCTTCTCCCTTGCTGGGTGTGGAAACCTTTCACTTGTTCCTTGGAACCCCATGTGTGTGAAACCCATTCAGAGCACCAATCGTTACACAAGCACAGGCTGACGTTTACACATTAGATATTTAAACATAGCTTCCAGACTCAGATGTGCAGAGGAGTTATACCGTATTGCAGTCACTTTGTGCTTTGTTAATGCCTTTAAGAAAATGTAAGCCTGGTTATCAGTATCCGTTCTCTCTTTTGTTGCTGTTGCATAAGGTTGCATTCATTGTTAATTAGGCAGGAGCTTTGAGGCATGGCAGAGAGTGCTGTTCATTTGTCAGTGATTTGCATCTCATCAAGTTTATTATGTAAATGGATCCAGAATCTTTGTAAGGAGTATCCACACAGTGCCTCGGCTATGAAGCAGGCTAGAAGATTGAGGAATATACTGGGGACTAATTTCAGTGTGGGGATGAAATCAAGCGGACCACAATATCGGCAAAGTATGAAAAAAAAGATAACAATAATAAAAAATGTAAAAATCATACAAAACAACTGTAATTTTATGAGTAAAAGAAATAGTATCTCACCCTATTCCCATACTTTCCCTTTTTTTGCAATAGTCTGTTTCACTGGAAATATCACAGCCTAAGCACCCTATTTGCTTTATTATGTATTCCTCAAGTAGAACCAGTGCAGAGAGATACAGATAGCTTTGATCCTTGATTTGCAGAGATTTGTGCTGGAATTTGAGAGCCGTGTGTTTTTTATCTATTAATACTGCTTGACCATATATACTGTATTTATAGCAGCGTGCTAGATTAGAATTATTTTTATTATTTTTTAAGGTCATTTTAAATTAGCTTTGTTAGTTTGACACGGAAGTTGGATTTTTGGTTGAAAATCACCCAATAAAGCAGCTAAAAGGAGGCTTTTCCAAACAGGAAAAACTAGCTTAACCTTTCCTGTGTAACTAAACGACCGGGGCTGGAGTCAGGACAGACTATTTACTAAATTAGTAAATCATCCAGGTTAGTGGAGACGGGATTAACCCCACATACCTGTGGTTAAATACCGGCTGTGCAGCCAACCAGCCTAGAATAGCAGATCCGTGAATACAGGAAGTAGTCAGGTTTAGAATCTTGGATTCTCTGGCTGGGGTGTCACCGCCCATCAGGTAAACAGACAGTCATTCTTAAAGCTGCAGTGTCCCTCGTTGATGTTCACTGGATTGGTATTCCCTGGTGTCTGTTACCCACAGTCCACCTGTACACGCCACTATCAGAAAGCAGAACATGTTCGTTTACATTCCCCACAAGTAGTTTTAGCTGTATGGACGCAAGCCTTCTTCCCTTTGCAATCTCAGTGCCTCAACACAGTGATACAGACAGGTAGGCTTCCGCTACTGCAGTAGGAGGTTATACTTGATATCTTCATGATTTATTACAGCTCAGGAAGAAAAGGGCAATTAAAGAAGCTGATTACAATGTATTAAAAGATGATATGCTCAACATGGGCACGTATGTTTACAGCTTTCTTATTTATTATTTTCTTTTTTATCTTTTCGAATTAAACCTAGGATTCAGGGGAAAAAACTGTAAATGTCATTAAAATAGTTGTTGTTACTTGGTACTTTATATGCCAAAGTTAAAAAATAATCCTAGGGAAAGTAAAGTACAGGAAGCTGTTTAGTTTCAGTGTCTAATACTCAACAATAAAGAAAACATGTTCATAGAGTTAAGAGAAGCATATTAGTATATTCATTTACTGCTCTGCTGTTTTAAGTTATCTTTCCTATAATGCAAAACTGAAATAGTTTTACTGGATTGGGACCTGGTTTTCAAGGACCAAAAAACATGATATTGTCTCAATCTGCTCCTCCAATTTGGCAACTCACTGAAGGGTTTAAAGTGAACTGCCACCCTGCTTGAATTATAAAAGCAGCAATATTGCGACACATGCAGATCCCTTTGAAGGAGACTTTGAATGGTCACGTGTGGCGTTTGAAATCTGAAGAGGGATACTGTTCAAACTGGTAGTATACCGCAGCTGCCTTGCATCAGTAAAAGGGCAGACAAGAACACAGCTTAATAGAGATTAATACTGGACAGCAGAGAGCGGCAACCACACAGGTCAACATGAAGGGAAAATAAATAACAGCGCTGCTTTAGTTCCTTAAAAGACATTCCAATCCGGGACAGCCAGGTTTACTTCATGGAAGAAATGTTCCAGCATTCTAAAGTTCAGGGAGCATAACAGCTGTCCGTGGTGCCTATTTCTTAAGGAACTGATATGCAACCACTGTGTCAGGAGTCTGTAAAGGATGTCAAAGTGTTGATCTCTGCACAGTCAGAAGCAATGGGTGAATAATGGGAGGCTGCTGTCGTTTTTCTACAGCATGTTATTCAGTTAAACCCCTGGGGTTGTCCATACTTGTATGAGGAGTCCCATTTTTCTGCAATGCATAGTAAGCAGCAAGTCATTAACGGCTTGACTTTATCCTCCAAGCCCCAAGGAATCATCCAGTACTCCATCTCCATGGCAACTATATTGCCATGGTGATTATGCTAACACCTGACCCACCACTCTCCACAATTGTACTGTTACAATGTAATATAC